>VWZE01003472.1:277542-300796 GCA_013396675.1 Eubucco bourcierii
CGCCCCGCCGCCCCCTGCCCGCCGCTCGGCGCGGGGCGCCCACCCCACCCCGCGGCCGGGCCGGGAAAGCGGCGGAAGCCCATGCCCACCCCAGGCCTCTTCCCGCTGTTCTCCCCCGGGAGCGGAGGCGCCGCCGCCCGGTCACGGCCCCACCCCGCTGCCGGCCGCGACCCGCTTTTGTCTGCGCTCGGCTCCCTCCTTCCCTTCGCTGAGCGGCCGCGTCCCTCCGCCAGGGCCTGCCCCGGGCCGCGCCCCCCTCCTTGGCCGCGGCCCCGCCGGCTCGGGAGCACCCGCCGCCAGCGCGGAGGTTTGCCTGCTCCCGCCGGCGCGGCGGAGCCGCAGCGGTGGCTGGTAGTTCTCGCTCTCGCCCCAGGCACGGCGCTCCTCATGGCCCCGGCCGGAGGGGCTCTCAGTAGCCACCCTACCGTCTGCCTCAGGGTCAAGCAGAGAGCTTTTCCTCTTTATACTGCACCACGCAGGAGTCGGAGCAGCTTCCTTTAGGTAGGCCTTGAACTCGGAGCCTGTGAAGAAGAGAAAATGGTTATTCGTTACGTTATCTGAAAACGTTATTTCTCATACGGCAGTGACTCTTGTTACTACAAAAAAATCAATAACTAGACAGTCCCCCAACACTGTAAAAGTTCTGAAGACTCAAAGCTGACTCTTTCCATCCTCTAGCTGGGCTAGTTTCTGTGCCTGTGCAAATGTTACTTTTCTGCTTGTCAGTTCTAGGGTTAGACGCAATTCGGGAACTTCACTTGTGGGCACTCTTATCTTTAAATGTCAGCTCAACCTGCTGGCTCTTCTGTTTCCTTGTACAGAAGAAAGCTTACTTGCTTTTTCTTATTTTTCGGTGCCTTTTTTTTTTTTTTTATATATGCCTCTAAATCTATGCAAGTCGTTACGATTAGCCAGGCAAAGAATGTGTCTCTGAATTTATTAGTTGGACAATTAGCCAAAGTAAGAAGTCCATAAATGGAAAGCATTGAATGTAATGCTCAAGCAGAAATTAGAAAGGCATGCTTTAAAAAGGAGGAATTTTATTTCCTAAATCCTGTTAAATTCTCCTGTTGTTTTAAGTGTTAGTGGTGTGTTCACTTGAACAAAGGAAAAGAAGGCACAACAGAGATGTAGCAGTCTACTTAATATTGTAGCACATGAGATGGCTGAAGGCTAAGAATCCGTCTAAAATGCTGAACTTTAATCAGTGGCTCATAAGTGTCTAGGAAGAATCGTTATGTTAATACAAACTTGATACGATGATATATAAGCTGGTAAACCTGTTTGAAGTGGTGAGCTGTGTGAATAAGTAACTATGCTAGTGTTACAGGTAAGGTAAATGGAAGCAGAATTCTTGCACTGAGTGGGGTTCAAATTAATTTCAACAGAAATGAGTGGGGGTATTTTTTTAGAGGGGACTTTTTTTGTTATTGAGTGTGAGAATGGTTGGGCTTTTACTTTTTTTTTTTCCTTGAAAAAGGAGTATGACAGTGATACTAATGAAAAAAAAAACAGAACAACAAAACAGAATGGATTAGATCCTTTGGTTACACTGTCTCTTCCATCATATGTGGTAACTTCTATATTGGTAAATACAGTTTTCTGGGCAATACACAAAGGTTACATAGTTAACATGGAAATCCCAGTAGGTTTTAAGCATTGTAAACTGCAAGCTTTTACGTATTTTTAAGAGGAACTTTCATGTCAGGAATAACCACTGTAAAGGTGGTGTTTTATTAGCAGTGACATATATTACCAATGGAATGTGGAGGAATCAGTATCATTTTCCTTGTGGATTCTTCAAAACTAATTACTCTTGCAAGCCTGTTCATAAAAACTACTTTAGTGACATGTTCCTGAAGTAAAGGGAACTACAGTAAAGTGTGAGGTACGCCATTTCTCTCATGTTTCTTCAGGAGGAAACTTCCTCTATCTGATGAACTCTTAACTTAAAAAGGGCTTATATGTAAAATGGGCTTTTACTTGCATATTGCAATCTTGCACAGAAAGGATGAGGAAGTTGTAGAATGCATCGCTACAGCAAATGTTGAAAGCATCACATAGTTGGGTGGATCTAGAAAGGCAATATGTGGTTTAGATGTTTTTCTAATGCTCGTGAAAACCTGATGAAAACAAGCTTATTAATCTCAGGCTTGGCCTTGATATGAAATCTGAAGTATTAATCAGTGAAACAAATTGCTTGTTGGTATCTTATGTTGTGCATACACTTGGTTATGATACCCCTGTGTACTTCAGTGTGATACAAGTAGTTAACCATTGGATTTGGATGAAACTAAAGAAGTGGAATTAATCAATTGAACTCTTCTGAAATAAAGATTGGCAAACTTTCACAACTACTGACTAACAGGATGTGAAGTGGGTTTTGAGAAAATACAAAAAACAAAACAGGCAAAATAGTTAACGGCTAAGAAGTGGTAAAACATAGGTGTGGTATATGTACTTGATTCAAAGTGTGCTTGGTTTAATTTAACAGGCCTTAAATAGGCCTTAGATCTCACTTTTCACAGTGATAGTTTTATATTTTTAAAATGTGACTCCATACCTGATAGAGCAGTTTCTTAAAAAACCCTCCTAGCAAATATCCACTAGGCCTTTTTGTCCTGTGTTTTCTACAAAATGTTTTCTCCATTTTTCTATATCATAGTTTTAAGCATTTTACAGACAGTTACGATTCTGTTGCTTCTAAGCAAGTTTGTTTAAAGGTGAATAATGCAACACTTCTGAGAAGTCAGCAAATGCATTGTATAAAATAAATCTGGAAGTAAACAGATCCTCTTTTTAGTTTGTTCTGTTTAGTAGCTTCACCAGCAAGATTACCTAATTATTGAAGATTGAAAAATTGCATAAATCTGGCATGCTGTTTTACCTCCTTTTATCTCCAGTACAGCTTCTTTTGGGGGGGGGGAAGCCTGAGTTAGAATCAGTACTGTTGATGCTGCCTTCTATTCCAAAATGCTACTGCCTTTTTGGGCTTGCATCCTTTTAGAACTTTGTCCAGCAGGTAAACTAGCCTCTCCAGTGCTTGCTTCCAGGTGAATTGCATAGCTTTTAACCCTTCAATTCCTGGTGGAAGTTGCAACTGTTTCCTCATAAAATTAAAGTTTTAACTTATGCTGTAGGTTGTTAAACGAGGCATCTATGAAATAAATTTTTTTAATTTTTAAAAATTATTTTTAAAAACCAGAGAATTTTAAGAATTTGTTAGAGAAAAGAAAAAAAAATATGTGTTTTCTTGGCAGTGATAGTAGATGTCAGCATAGTGATTTATTATGGCTGGGGTTACAGAAATTATTACTTTAAGTATATAAATAAAACTATTGTATAGGCAGAGGAATAACATGTTTGTACTTGTAGGTGTTGTTTACCAGTTTCTCTAGATAGTAATGTAGATGTTTTAAACTTTAGACGTTTCTTGCTGATGTTACAGGATTTATTTCAAGGAATTTTTTTCATTTACTCAAAATTGTGTTTCCAAAGTGATACTTGTTTAACACTAGAGAAAAACAAACAAAAAATCCAAACAACAACAAACAAACAAACAAAACCCCAACCTCCAAACAAACAGTATATTACTTGGCTTTCCAGTGGCTTAAATGAAATTGTTCGGTCAAGATATAGAACTTGAGTAATGCCCTATGGTAACAGATTCTCACTTGCTTCAAATGGAAGCAAACCTGGAATAAGTTTTTCAAACTACAGATTGCAAAACAGTGGCAAAAATGTGTTTATTTCTCTGGTGTTCAGAATAAAGGGATTATTTTAATGGATCATAGAATCATAGAATCATAGAATGGTAAGGTTGGAAGGGACCTCAAGGATCATCTAGTTCCAACCCCCTGCCATAGGCAGGGACACCTCCCACTAGTAGAGGTTACTCAAGGCCTCATCCAATCTGGCCTTGAACACATCCAGGGAGGGAGCATCCACAACCTCCCTGGGCAACCTGTTCCAGTGCCTCACCACCCTCACTGTAAAGAACTTCCTCCTAACATCTAGTCTAAATCTCCCCTCTGCCAGTTTAAGCCCATTGCCCCTTGTCCTGTCATTGCAGGACCTTGTAAATAATCCTTCCCCAGCCTTCCTGTAGGCCCCCTTCAGATACTGGAAGGCTACTATCAGGTCCCCTCGAAGCCTTCTCTTCTCCAGGCTGAAGAGCCCCAACTCCCTCAGCCTGTCCTCATAGGAGAGCTGCTCCAGCCCTCTGATCATCTTTGTGGCCCTCCTCTGGACCCGCTCCAACACTTCCATGTCCTTCCTGTGCTGAGGGTTCCAGAACTGCACACAGTACTCCAGGTGGGGTCTGACGAGAGCAGAGTAAAGGGGCAGAATCACCTCCCTTGCTCTGCTGGCCACGCTTCTCTTGATGCAGCAGGATGTTTTGTTCTAATGGAAGCTCTAGTCATCTAATTTCTTAAGATGCTGTACTTGGGGATCTTGAAGCATAAATTGCAAGACAGAAATATTTTTTAGCTTTTTTAGTTGGTTGGTCTATTTCAATTTTTTTAATAGTTATGAACAATACCACAACTGAAATAAATGTAAATGCTTACACAGTGACACATCCAGCATAGTTTTTTGTTTGGTTTGCTTTTCTGTTTCATATCGGGGCAAGAATATTCATACAATTAATGCGGTTTTGAAATGCTCAGTATTTTGTTAGTGTGCATTATATAAATTGGAGAGTCAAGTCTTGGATTACACTGTGTTTTGTGTATGAATGCATATCAGATTAGGCACTTGTACCTCGCTGTGTTGGATCAAGCTGCTAGATGGGACTCTGAAGACCTGCATTTCATTCCTGTCTGCTGTGCTCTCAGCTAGGTGACACTAAGCAGATGACTTTGCTTACTCATGTCTCAGTTTTCTCATCTTTAGAATAGAGATAATGATGCCTGCTTTTTTAGGCATAAAAAGTACTGGGTATTATTAGCTGTGGTCAAGTGCCTAAGGACACCTTAAAAAGGTACAAGTAACCTAATTAATCTGTTTTGAACAGACACTGTAATTAGGCTGAACACTCAGCAGCAAGACTACCTTCAAATGCTGTTCAGATAGGACAGATTAACCTCAAATAGTTTTGATAACTTTTATTTTTTCAGAGCAAGAAAATGTCACATTCAAGTAAAAATATCATGAACTGCAATTTAGACAAGAAAATGTGTGTACAGGTGTTTGTAGGATTCAGGGGTCCCTACAAACACTTCCAGAACTGGTGGATTTAAGGAAACATCTCAGATTTTTGCATTTGTGCATATATATATATATATATATATATAAAACTCTTTAAACAGTACTCTTTTCAAAATTTATGTGAATAAAATATACAGTGGAACATAAACAGTCCTTAAAATACCTTTAGGTGTGTGGAGGGATTTGGGTTTTGTTTTTATTTAGTTTGGGTTTTTTTTTCCACTGCCATCTGCATCGTCCGTCTGCCTATTAAGTAGGAACTTGTATATGATATCGACTTGTATGTACTTGATTGAATTTTCTTTATTGGAGCAGATCTGTTGTTTTAACTCAAGATAAATGATTAGTGATGACTGGCAGAAAAGTGTATTTAGTTCTTGTATGTATAATAGTTCTGCTGGAACAGTTTTATACATTGTGAGTTGCAATTCATTACAATGTAACCTAAAATCTGCAGTAGGGTAAGTAGAGAAACATGTCCTTTACATTAGAAAACACTGGTTTAAGAGCTTAATGAGGGGATTAAGAATCTCTTTGTCAATGTCTCAGTGCTTTGCTGAATTAGAGACTAAGACATTACATAGCCTCTCCTTAGATTCAGAGTAACAAAAGCCTTATGGTGTGTTATATGCAGTGCTAAGGTCTATCTGCTTATTCATTTTGCTTTTTCTAGAAATCACTTGCACAACTGGTATAAATTGGTTGATGGTAGGCTTTTGTTTGTTTTATTTTCTCTATGTGGACCTGGTAAATGAATGGGTTCAGGAATGGACTGAACATTTCTCATGGGATATCGCTTTGCACCATAGGCAAAGACATTTGTATGGTACCTTGAAGCTTTAATTATTAATGCTGGGTCTTCAATTCCTAGCACAAGGAAAAGAGTTTTTTTGTTATTGTTTGGGCTAGGGGCATGCAGTGTGTTTTGATTTTAAAGAAATAGGGTTTATGCTGTAGGATCTGATCCATGATGTCTGTTACTTTCAGATACCATTCAAAAGTACTACATGGAAACAGAAACTAATAGTGCTGTTAGTTACCAAAATAAATGCTTTGGGCCTGTCCTTACAGTAACATTGCATCTGCTTCATTTGTTTATTTGAACTTCAGCAGTATAATTGTGTCATGCTAACACAAGCCCATGCCATTTTTGTTAATGTCATTTTACAGTGGCTTTCACTTTGACAGTCTAGGCATGCATCCTATGGAGCAAAACTCTACTTTGTAGGTTTTCTCAAGGTGCTGTGTGGGGTGCTTTCCTGAACCTTCAGGAATTCTGTGACTGTGTTAAACTAATGCAGTTCTGTGGCATCCATTAGCTTTACCAGTGCAAATTCTGGCAGCTGATGAGGAAGCGGAGCTCTGTGGTGAGTACACACTAACACGAACAGGATAGTAGTGTGCAGTTGTACCTTACGTTAACCTAGATGGACCAGCTCTGCTGGGAAATCTGCTGCTGTCCTACTGTGGGTTATGGAAGAGGCTGAAATCAAACTATTCAGGCTAATGCATTTAACTTCACAAATAAGGTGAGTTTAGAGAGTTCAAGTGATCAGTTATGATGACTCAGTTGTGGGACTGATCTGATTTTTAAGAATATGCCACACCTTCTGTTTTTCTTGATATTAGGTGTAGGTGCACCTATATACCATATGTATACCATATACCAACATTATGTCCACTTCAGTTGCAGTTCCTGCTTGCTGCTGGAGGTATGCAGAGCACTTCTGGAGTTGATGCACTGTGATGGCAAAACTACTCTCATCAGTGTAGTTTGCTGCTTCTGCTGAGTAAGCAAGGAAGAGCCATGACATTAATAATATGTGTGTTTTGCTAGGACAACTGCTAAAGGTCTTTGATATTGTATTATAGATCTATAGATAGCTATCAGGTACCAAATAAGAAGTGATTGGGGAGGGGCTATACTGGAATGTGAAAGATTAGTATATGCAGATTTTTTCATATTCTTCTATTTTTGCACAATAAAATATAGTCAATGTGTGGCAGAACCCAGGAAGGATTTGCTCTGGCCCTTTACGCAAACTGGGATAATTGAAATAAGTTAGTAAAAAGCTTAATCTGGTTATAACTAAGTTAGTTAGCTTCTTCTGCCTCATATTCCTGTGGATTTCTTTAATGCTTGGTTGGGGGGTTTTTTTTTGGTTTTTTGTTTTGTGTTGTTTTTTTTTCATTGAATATGTATTGGTTTTTAAATTACACAAAATATCTGACTTGTTCTCTAAATGACGGATCAGAGAGCTTGAATCAAAAGCTTACAATGTATTTCATGCCTGTGGTGTTATGTGTGGTGATCTGGCGCTGAAGCAAACTAATTTTTCTGTTGAGGATTTTCAAACATTTGCCATCCTGTAACATGGTAGCAAGGGTCATAGATTTCCATTAAGCACAGGAAGATGTTAACCTGAAAATGAAAGTAGCAGAACTGCTGTTTCGATTGCGAAGAAACATGGGGACAGGTTTCCACTAACTTTTCACAATTGTTACTAGAGCATCACAGAATACAATAACTGGCAGATTATATAGCCTGGAAAAAGCATAATCAAGTCTGCAACACCAAGGTGATAATAGATCGTATCAGAGTTCTTAAATCACACTTACAATGTGAGGATCTCTCTGTTAGTATGATAGAAGCACTTGCCAATAGATCAGGTTAGGAAGCAGAAGTCCTGTGGATTGCTACAACAGTAACAGTGTTCTGAATTAGCAGTGGATATTAAACCTAGAAAGTTTAACTCAACCCTTGGAATGTAGGGACTCATATACCTTTTTTGTTAGCTGGTAACAGTTACTGCAGAGCATTTAAAGAATTTGTATGGGATAGTGTTCTTTAGAAAATTTTAAAATAAAACACATATATGTGAACTTCATAAGTATGTATGTAACATCCTTCTTTTGTTGCAAATAGCTAAGACATACAGCAGGTCTGTAGGATAAATTTAGGATGAAAAAGCTCTAGGTGGATCATGGACCACACTGTCCTGGAACTGGAAGTGTTTCCCTACAGGCTTGAGATTGTACTTGAGGTTGAAATTGTCAGACTTCATCAGCTGGTACTGCTGCTGAAAATGAGTATGCGCTGCATTGTGTTGCTTTGCATTTGCACAGACAGCTATATGGTGAACATAGTTTGCTGTTACTTTTTAGTGTTTTTTCCTTCCCTTTATGTTAGTTTTCAGCTGGATCAGGTTCACAATCCAGTTCCCTGTGTGGCCACATGAAGGCTTGTTCTGGCATATATCAGTGAATGGTCTGAATCAGGAACAAACTGTTAGGGGAGGATAGGACTGCTGGTTCTTGCTGCTCTTTTTTTGCCTGCAGTACTGGTTTATGGAGCAAAATGCTTATCAGATTACAGGCTGAGATTTACTCCTCTGTGTGGCTTTCAGCTAGGGACTGTAAAAAGAGTCCATTTAATGAAAATAGTTAACACAGCCTATGCACTGTCTGTGCGAATTCTTTTCTAGCTTCATATTCTTCAAAGGGAAGATCTCACAGTATGCTGCATGTGACAGTAAAAACTTGTTTGCCTGAAAAAGCATTGAAAATAAAATTACTTTGAATTTCATGCATGAATGGAAGATGTAGTTTCATTTAGTTTGATGTTGAAGGTGGAGAGCAGTGTTAAGGTTCTGTAGCAGTACACTAGGCAAAAGTGTGGATATGACCATATCTTTATTTCCTAGCATTCACAAGTTACTGTTAAACCTTTTTATGGATTTAAGGCAAGGAGTAGTTCTGAAAAATCTTGAGTAATTATGTTATTTTTCTAACTCAAGTAAAAGGAAAGGTACACATGCAATTGACACGGATGGGATTGAATTTTGGGGCAAAGGCAACTTACTGTACAAATAATGCTATGAAGTTATCCATAAAAATGATGAAGAGTGTAAAGTATTGCAGTTTGGTATGGATACATTTGTCAGTTATTGAATAGTTCTATGAGCCATTTGGAATATTTAGTAGGAAAAATCCCAGACAATGATGAGCTGAACATTGGCAATAATGGAACACCTCTGCTGTGCTTCAGAGGTCTAGTAAAATCTGTAAGGGGAAAAAAAAATGCTGGAAATACAGTGCAGAAATAACAAATTTGAGGTAACTAAACTGTTTTCAAAATTCTAGTGATGTTGGATTAGTTTTCAAAATTGCCGGTTATTTTTCTGCCATCTTTTACAGATTGACAAACTCTCAGCATGTTATCTTGATAATTTAGTTATTCCATTAGAATCTGGGATTTTATTTATGCTGTTGGGCTGAAGGGCTATCTTTAAAATAAGCAAGGAGAGTGGTTTTGGTGACTCCAGATGCTCCAACACTCTGCTGGCAGCTGGGTTGTTTTTGTAATTCGGGCAGTAAACTTCATGCCACTCTTCAGATAGATGGATAAAACTTATTTCTGTTTTGCCTACCTTCCTTATTTATCTTCTCCAGGAAGAAGAACATAACACCTTTTATGATAGATTTTAGGACTTACCCATTTACATCACTTGGTTAGTAGATGTGAGATGGAAATCGTTCTTTCATCATTGTGATGTGTGCTATTGCCACTTGGGTTTTTAAATGACATAAGTTCAAAAGCCTCCAAAACTACTGTTAAGAATTTAGGAGGAATGCAAATTGACTTGTGTTGCCTGTTTATAAGCATAATATGTAAAATCATCCACTGGTTTTCTATTTCATGTGTTTGTTTATATGTGAAGACTTTGTAAAACAATTAAATGGAATGTGTTTTAAGAGGATGTTCCCTTTATAGGCAGATCTGCATATGACATGACAAGATTATTTTTCCCTAATGCTCAGATCACGTAGGCTAAAACTTGAAGACAAATGCTGACAAAGAAGTGTCAGGTTTTCTTAAAAGTAAAAGACAAAAAGAAGGTTATTAAGCTCTGAAGTTATAAGGATGTTTGCTGTTGACAACCTGCCTGGAACACATGGGGAGCTACATGGGCTTAATGGGCTGGGGAGACAATACAGTGAATTCTATTCTAACAGAGGATTACTGAAGAGTGAGTGGAGACAGGATTTCAAATACTTATATTGAAAGTACCCTTTAAAAAAGCATACTAGAGATCTAAAGAACACTTAAAATCAGCAAGACATTTTTGTAGGACATGTTCTAAACTTAGTGGCAGCAGTAGAAAAGTAAAAGTGCTGTAAATCGTACATGCCTGACTACTAGTGTAGCATTCTTGAACTGCTGCCCGTTTAGGACTCTGCAATCTCCTTTAATGGAAGCATGTTTTCTTTAATATTTGAGTTTGTTTGTAGCTTATTTATAAGCTCATATGAAGCTAGTATTTTAGGCTGAGAGTGACTGGATGTTGAAAGTTATCATTTGCAAATTATAATACCTAAATAATTAGAGATCCTCAGGAAGATTATTTAAATGTTGATCTTGAAACTTAACCCATTAATTATTTTTCTACAACTTGCTAGGATTTACGTCTTCCATCTCTTCTCCTGAATTTTGAAATTTAAAACATTTTACCATTTAAAACAATTTAACATTACAATACAAATAACTTGTTTCAGAGGGGGGGTTAATTGTTGTTCTCTACTTCTTTATTCATACAGTTAATTCGAGTCAAAGTAAGTATTTGTCTGTAGGGAGAAAAATGTTGAACTATAGTTTTAACTATTCACCTTCATCAGGCTGTTTCAAATGTGATTCCTCTCCACAAGCCTGACTACAAGTCAGCTGGAACCCTCAGCACAGGAAGGACATGGAAGTGTTGGAACGGGTCCAGAGGAGGGCCACAAAGATGATCAGAGGGCTGGAGCAGCTCTCCTATGAGGACAGGCTGAGAGAGTTGGGGCTCTTCAGCCTGGAGAAGCGAAGGCTTCGAGGGGACCTGATAGTAGCCTTCCAGTATCTGAAGGGGGCCTACAGGAAGGCTGGGGAAGGATTATTTACAAGGTCCTGCAATGACAGGACAAGGGGCAATGGGCTTAAACTGGCAGAGGGGAGATTTAGACTAGATGTTAGGAGAAAGTTCTTTCCAGTGAGGGTGTTGAGGCACTGGAACAGGTTGCCCAGGGAGGTTGTGGATGCTCCCTCCCTGGATGTGTTCAAGGCCAGATTGGATGAGGCCTTGAGTAACCTGTACTAGTGGGAGGTGTCCCTGCGTATGGCAGGGGGTTGGAACTAGATGATCCTTGAGGTCCCTTCCAACCTTACCATTCTATGATTCTATGATTCTAAACCACTTCACAAAGTAATAACTAAATTGAACTTATTTCCTGTTCAATTTGTGTGCTCACTTTTCAAATAAAATTAGTATCTCTATATGGCATTCAGCAGCAGCTAAGTTTTGTTTTGTCGGGCAAACTCTGCCTTTGGTTGTAACATACCACAAAATTCAGAAACAATTTATGATTAGTAATTTAAATGCTTTAGAAATCGATGTTCATCTGTATTAGGATTCTCTACAAGAGAGTGAGTCAGTATATTTTTAAGCGTTAATGAAACTAATTCTAATATGTGGTTTGGTTGGTTTTTTGGTTTTTTTAATCTGTAGATGTGCACAAAAAAAACCCACATTAGTCTACTGTAGGATAGTATTCAGTATCTTCTATTTTTCAGGTTAGCAACTAGTAATGATATTAAAGTGTTCTTTTCTGAAGTGTTTCTTTTTGATGGGAGTAATTCAGTGACACAGTTGGGATAGCAGCTGCCGTGCACACAGGAACTGACTTTTAACTCCCCTTTGATTCTTGAATCAGGTGACCCTGGGTATGAAAGAAAGGCAAGGGAAATGTAGTTCTGCAAAAGGCCTCCCGTTTTTATAGCTTCTTCCTTTCTATTACTCAAAAGTAGCATTTCTTTGGCTTTTGTCTGCCTTCCCATTTGTTGCATTTGCTTGACTTAATATACTGTCAGTTTAAGGTTTAACAGTGTATACATGTGTACAGTTTTTCAAAATGTAACTACAGACCTCCATAATCTGAATTTATTCACATACATTTTCTAAACTATGCGATCAAATTATTTTCTTCTTGATTTCCATCTAGCATGTTACATTTTCTGCAGATTTCCTTCACTAATTTTTGTGTTGTGCTTTTGTAACCGTATATGTTGAAAATGTCAGATGGTTCTAATTACTTTTATGAATTTCTCCACTGCTACAAAATAAGCTTGTCTACTGTCCTGGAGTATTTAAGTGGTTTTTTTTAATCACAGTGAATATATTTGAAGCTTAGTACGTAGTCAAGTACACCTACCGGAGATTCCTGTGAATCTGAGTTACAGAAACAGTGAGCATTTTAGGGGCATATACTAGGAATGATCAGAGATGCTGCTTCTCCTTTTGATGACCTTGAGGCTGCCTGTGGTTCTGGCATCTTCAGGAAAGGGAGAAAATCTGTGCCTAGGCAAAAGCATTGACTGTAAGCCAAAATGTTTATAATAATGCCAATTCATTGCATCCTGGCTAGGTAAAAGAGCTGGGAGGATGTTAGAAAGGAATAATGCTCAGAAAGGTCAGAGAAGTGTACAGTTGAGAATATGCTAGCATGAGCTAAATATAGTATCTTATTTTGGAAGATGGTGTAGACAGATTGAGACTAGGCTTTATATTTGTGTAATTGAATTTCTTTTTTTTTTTTTTTTTTTTNTTTCATGTCTTCAGTAGAATGCTTGAGAGAGCCTCAAAATACACACACACACACACACATATGCACTGATTCACACCCCTCCTACCCACAAGCCACTATCCGCCCTATTACCCCTTTCAAATAGAGCTAAGAAACAGTCACAGCCTCATAAAATTTAACTTTCTAACAGAATATTTTGGTCACTTTGATTAACTAAAAGAAGTCTTCTTGATGGTGTTTTTCAATCAAAATTTGCTGTGTATTTTTTTGTCTCCAAAAGATGACATGCTTTAGATTAGATAGGTCATTACAGAAGAATACATAGTAGGTGCTCTTGGGAATGCAACAGGTTAAACTTCAACCATAAATAGCTTCTGAGTGCAGGAATGTCTTTCTTTAGCATAAAGGACTTCTTCATGAAGGTTTTTGCTGAATGTCATTTCTGGAGTATTTTCTGTAGCTCTTGGTTATTAATAAAGGAGAATATTCTGCTTCTCTTTAACATATTTTTCATGCTACATTTTCCATTACTAGCTGAAAGTTTTTCTCAGACTGCTTAATAAAATTATTCCGAACTGGAATAAAGTGAAGACTTCTAGCCTTGAAGAAGAATGTCTTGGATGTTGTGAGCATGTCAAAATCAGTTGCACTAGAATATTGCCAACAAATATTCCTAGAATTTTTTTTAAAATTTTTAAGTATGTGTGAAAACTGCCGTTTATATATGCCCTGTAAAATAGGGTGAGGCTTTTAATATTAACAAATATAGCATAAAGAAAGATTAAATACCATGTTCAAGATTCCATTCACATGACTGATGCTGGAAAACACATAGGATGCATGTGTAATCTTACCCAGTCTGAAAAAGGAAGGGCATAGAAATTGCTAACAAATATGCCTCATTGTGGGCTTTTTGAATACTCATCAGTATAAACAGCAATATATCATTCCCTCAGTTTGATACAGTTGTACGGTGAGAGCTTTTTGTCATTGCTATGTAAACTTGGCTTTGTAGCATAGTCTAAGATTGACTTTTATAGGCACATCTATACATGATGCTTTGAAAAGCTGTTAGTTTATGCTGCTTTATTTCTGTTGTGTTGCAGGTCCCACTGGTACATTGGTTATTTGGAAGCTAATGCTTCCCATTTGCAATTTAGATGATATTGAAACTCTGCTGGTAATGAGAGTGGGATGGAAGAGAACTCAACACAAGTATATTTGAAAATGGGGAACATCTTACTTGGAAGGTAGTACTGAGGCTAAACATAAGAAGTAAAACCAAGTAGGGAATAAAAAGGCATTAACTCCTTCAGCTAAAATTCTAGCCTTTGTATTAATCACCGTCAATTCCATAAAAATGTCAGAGATTCCTTGTGGGTCATGAGAAGGTAGATTTGGATTACTGTGCTGCAGGTCAGGTAGGATCAGGGCTCTTAAAAACTAAGAAAATATGGAAATTTTTTAAAACCAAAACTTTAAGCAGCATTCAGAATTTTTTTTTCATAGTCCAGATAATTAGTAAGTGAAATCACCTGCTTCTTTTTCATTGCATATAAAGCAGTTAAGTCAGGAAATGTGCTTATGTTGTGCATTAAAAAGGGCTTCTATTTCTTCGTGACTTCTCTAATACCTAGGGAATTCTTAAGTAGAAAATGGACATCAAGACCCAGCGAGAAATTTCCTACCATATTTTGAGTCAGAGAAAGGATTGCAAAAATAGTGTTCAAATGTATCACAGTGTGCATCAGTGATGCTCTCTAAAAGTCTCAGACAAATGGGGATGTGAAGTAATGCTTCTATAAATAACTCTCTATTCATCCATAAACTTTTACTGGAAAGGCATGGAATGAGATGCCTGCATCTCTGAAAGCAGAGGTTTGGGTGTGGCAATACTTATCCCTATTAGTGAATAGTGAGCTTTTGTACTGACCACCTGTAAAGATGAGGGGAAGATTTAAGGAGGCCTTTGCATCCTTACTGGTGAAAACAGGAGCAGCATTTCCAGCTACATGGAGTGTAGAGGGTGAACTTAAGTAACTTCAGATAGAACAGACGAAAGTAGTGTAAAAGATTTCTCAGTTCTAAAGTTTGAAGACGTAGTGCCTTGGTATAAAGACAAGCATACATCTCAACATACCTGTAATAGAAGATTCAGCTACCAAGCTGGGGAAACCCGTAAGCTGTGGCAAAGGCATTGGCACATGGTCCTAGAAAGCAAAAAAAAAAGTCTGTTTCCTTCACCAAGATCCAGTATTTAGCCACTTGGCCTGTTGCCTCGTAAAACAGATGTTAGTATTATCTCTGATATGTATTGCTGCATTTACAATGTACAAAATACTTGGCTGCTAAAGATGATGGCTTAATTAGAGTGGAATGTTGACTCTCAGCTCTTCCATTACTTTTGCAATGACTAAAAATAGCTCCTGTAAAATACAGTAAAGTTAAATGGACTAACCTATCACAGTTGTCTGTTCTGAAAGCTGGAGTTGAGAGTAACAGATTTTTTTTTGGTTTGTTTCTTCCAAGTCATAATTGCCCATCCCAGAAATGGACATTTTAATACACAGATCACTTTGTTCTTCTTTTGAGATCAAAGTAATTAGTGTATTTTCCTTCAACAGCATCCTGATAACTGTATGTGTTACTGAGAAATTCCTGTTTACTAACTGAGGATTTCTTTTATACAATTTAAATTATTTACAATTTTTAAGCTCTACCAAATGAGCAAAGAAGTCCCAAATTCTATTGACTTGGTTTTGAGTAAGGAAGATATTTTACCATTCTTGTGTAGTTTAGTTAGAATATGTAACATTTGAAGTGCTGCCACTTACAGATGTGGCAGTAGTTGATACTCTTAATTTATGGATAAAAAGAATGCTCTATTTGTTTAATTATTTGAGATGCATACAAATAGCTTCTAATTAGGCACTAATAGCTATTAGCCAATTCATTTTTGTTTTAATAGAAGAAAACCACCTTACAAATGGGAGTGGACCTGTTTGTCATTAAGTATTAATAACTGAGGTTCCTTGAGGCATTGTTTTGATACGTCTGCACAGTGATTAAAACTTCATCCCAAGCAGAAATTTAACCACACATGTTTATCTTAAAGTTAGCATTACAGCCCTTGAAAATGTATGGTTGTAATGTTAAGTTTACATTAAGGTAAATATATATATTTTTGGATGCATGCCCAGGGAACTATCACCTTTGTACAGTGTGCTGTGTTTAAGGAGGAGTTATCAAAGTCATAAGGCATGATTCTGACTCATGTCTGTTGACTGACCTTTTTACCTTTGAAAACTCCCTTCTACCAAATTAAGTATTATATCGTGTAGCTTGGATAATGCAGCAGTAGTATTTTATTCCCCCAACATCTTGAGCTATATGCAATGCTTTATTTTAGGTGTTTGCTTTAGGACACACTTCATCAGATACTTTATTAGTTATCTTATATGTGGGGAAGGGGAAGGGTATTTATCTCTTGCGGACAGATTGCTGGTTTCTGTATTACTGGTACTTAGAGGCAAGTTCTCCTCACAACATTTGCATGGCTTTTTTCTTAAATATTTCTGTTTCTTTATTAAGTTACATTGGACTTCAAGCATTTCAGAGCAATGACCCAGAGCTTGCACCAAATGGAGTTTAGTGTAACTACAGAGAAATCAGGTCAAATTGAGTTAAGTCAAGTGATAAGAATTTAACTTCTAAAATTGCTTGTTTTAGTCTCTAGCAGTAATCCAAAATGAGTGTACTAATTTCCAAAATATGTAGTATTTGGCAAGAAAATTAAAATGTACACTTCATTTTAAAAATATATGCTGTATATATTCAAGAAATAATTCTAGGCCATTAGGATGAAGTTGTTTATATGTTTTTGTGGTACAGAAAATTGTAGCTGTTCCCATGAAGAAGAAAAATACCTACCATATTTATTTGAAAGTGTCTAACAAACAAAACGCCTCCAAGGCCCACCAAAACCTAACTCACTTTCAGTGCTTATTTTTGCTTTATATTTAAAAACTCAAGTCTTTTTTTTTTTTCTCAAAGCAGTCTCAAGCTGCCAAACACAGAAAAACAGTAAATTATCTGCTATTTACCAGTCTTTACAATTTGATTTGTTGAACGGGATCTTAAAAATTTTCCCCCAAAATGCCTCAAAAGAAAACTGTGTTTTCCAGATCTGATTTGGAAAATGCATAACAAGTTTTTACCTGAATTCCTGTGTTGGCAGCAGACGGTATGACACACTTGCATTTCCATTTTCACTGCACAGTCCAGTATACTAAATATACAGGCCCAGTTCAGAATCTGTGACTAAGTGACCTCTTTTTAAAAAATACGTTGTGATTCTTTGAACTTGCTTCTCTTTCATTTATCGAACTGTTATGTAATCCACCTGACTTTCTTCTTTTGAGCAGGAGCATGTGTATTTAGCACATTGTGAACGCATGTTAATGATAACGTTACAAGAATTAGATGAGAAATTACCATTTCAGTGCTTCTATTGCATTCATCTAGGCAAGGCTGTGTTTTAGAGGAAATTACTTAAGTCCTCTTGGCACATTTCTATGATGCATCATTCCTGGAGATACTTCCTGCAGCAGTAATGGTATTGATAGTTCACAAAATCTTTTTTTCCCTGTCTCTTGAAAGAGTTCATTTGTATTTTGGCATTTAGTAGACATTCTACTGCTGTGTGTGGTCTGCTCGAGATTATTAATTATGTAAAATGCATTTTTCTTCTGAGACTGCATTCTATTTCTTTATCTTGTTATAATCGTTGATACTTCACACACACTTGAAAATGAGGAGCTAAATTAAAACTAAACCGGCAAGGTCTCAAATAGAATGGAGGAGTGGAGTTGTTTATAAGCATAACATCTTGTGCTGATTTTGTTGCTGTACACATGTAAATAAAATTTGTGGTAGCAGGCCTCATTCGTAATAATGGAAGTTTGTGCTGTTTCTTTTGCACACCCAAAACTTAGATGGGCTCAAGTTTCTTTCTGGTGCAGTGGGCTCTGCTGGAATTTTTGGTGGGGAGATACAAGTTACAGGTAGAAGTTGAGAAACTACTGAATTGGCAGTACTACACCTGTAGCCAGAATATCTAGTCATGCTTCTTGGATACTGTAGCCATCTGATGATCTCGTATTCAGCTGCCCATTGCCTTGGTCAAGTCCTCAAAATAGTGAGAAAGATGATTGTGGGGAATTTCTTTTAATGTCATATTTATTTGCAAGCTTATTTGCAGGTCCTTCTCCTAGCGTATAACCATCAAGAGTTGCTACAATGAGAAGTAGCTGAAGGCAGCATTCCTTAAAACATTTTCCTTCCCTTCCACTGTGAGGAAAACCTCTTGTGCCCCTTTCTGTAATCAATATTGGCACAGCATTGCATGGACACTTCTGTGCTGCTGTTAGAGCCCCTTTTGAGAGTGTCTCTTTGCATCAGTAAACACTGGCTTAACCCAGAATTGTTTGCAGCTGGAAGCCTAGATGTTGGCAAAGAATCTCCAGAGAATTTTATTACCTGTCGAAGTGCAAAGTTCTGACTGAGGCAGGCCAGAAGGCTTTTCATACAGGTGCTGTAGGACTGACTGAGTGCTTGTAACCCTTATTGTGTGATTAAAAGCAAACATTCATTCCAAGGTTTTCATGAGAGCAGCATCTGAAACTGGGAGAGAGAGGCAAAGGGAACCAGTTGACTGAGGACTGTAGGTTGGACGTGGCTGTTTTGAGGAACTTTTTTGTTTGTTTGTTTGTTTTTTAATTTTAGCTATTTCATGGCTTAGAGATGCAGGCAGGCACTCCCTGCATGCAGGCATTGAACTCTATTTAATCGTGTCCTACTTGAGTTCATCCACGTATAATGCAATACACTATGGACATTTGTGCCTTAAACAGCCTCTTGTTACAAAGCAGAGAGCTGTGACTTAGATTAAATTTAAATCCTGATTTGTGACATGTTAGCACAGCAAACTAATGCCAAAATCTATTAAGCCTTCAACATTTTTTTTGTTGTTTTTGTTCTTGACATTGGGTAAGTGCTGAGATCTTGACCACAATCACATTTGCTTCTGGGTAGGAGGAAATAGTCCATGTAGTTCCAGTAATCCAGACAAGCTATCACATCTGGTTTTATGAATGATTTTGGGGGGGAAGGGAAGTTTACCATCGATTACCATTGTTCTTAAAATCAAAGACTACTGTAGTTTCAGGAATTATTATTGAAAGCTCTGGGGACCTTGGCAGTGAGCTCAGAAAAGTGGTATTTTAATTATTTTTTTTTCCTTTTCTAAAAGATCATTGAGAAAATTATGAAAAAGTCTAATCATTCCAAATCTGTACTTACAGCTCTTCAAAATGAAATGAAAAATAAATAAACGTTTTGTCTTTCCAAGTTATGGCAAGTTTTTTTAATTATACGTAAGATCAAAATAATTTTTTGTATTTGAGATTATGGTGGTTATATCAAGTAGCCAAGCAATTTTTTACTGTAATTGTCCAACACATATTTGTATTGTGTAGTTGTCTATTATCATCTATTGATTACTAAAATTCAAGCACGTATGGAAATAAATGCTAATTGTTTGGAGGGAAAAATACAGTTTTATTGTGAGTTTTGTTATTCTGGGGTGTGTGTGTTTATTTATTCTAAAGGCAGGTTGAGTGTGCTACTAGGGAGTTAGTATGAAGTAATTACCCTGAGTATGAGTACCCATCAGCTCCTAAGGGTGTTGTAGTTTAAGGCTCCACTTATCTCTTTGTAACAATTCCTTCCAGAAGTGAGCAATCTGAATTCTTGCCCTATTAGATATTCTGTGGTGAATACATGGCGTAACACAGTGCAGCAGTACAGTGCTCTTAGGAGCAAGTCTTTGGGAGGTACTAGTGCCTGGCATTTTAGCATTACCTTTCTCTTCAAAGAGGCAGCAATTCGAGGATCTCATTTTGAAATTGAAGACATTCAGTTTACACAACTTAGGCAGATTCTCTGTTATGTTCAGCTTCGTGGTACTCTATTCAGTGGTGCCATTTCCGTAATTCAGAAATGGAAATGTTTTATTCTTATATGGGATCTTGTGTGGTAAATGCAATTTGGCAAGGCACCTGCTTTGCAGATTATTTGGTTCAGAATTGACCTTCCATAAACACCATTATTATTCTCTTTCACCACATCATCTGGAATAGACTCTGTGTATTATTAAAAGACATGCTCAGACCACTACCCATTATTTTCAGCAAGCATACTTAAAACATTTCCCAGGAGTACAGAAATTGAAGGCTGGCATCTTGAATTTATCTGTATATAAGTAGGTTGTCTTTGAGCCAGCAATCAAAGCAAGGTTTTGTCATTAGGCCATTGCAGTAGGAAAGCTATGTATGTGGGCTTTTTTTATTAAGCAGTAATATCTAATTTGTGGTCTGTGATAGCATGTTGTAGTAAACATAGCTTCAGTTTCATTACATGCTGAAACGTTTCAGAAATCTCTAGTCTGGCACATAAACATATATTTTCCCAGTGAGAAGAAGTATGCGCCACTGCCTCTAATTGCTTCCCATACAGCCCAGAAGCAGGCAGTTAGGAGCAACGCTGGATGCCTCCTACCCTTCGCTGCTCTGGGGCAAAGAACTAGGTCACCAGCAGCCTGCTGTGGTGTAAGAGGAGAAGGGTACTATGCGGAGTGCTGGGACTACTCAGCAAAGATTGGTGCCTCTCTTTTAACTAGCAATAAGAACGCTACCAGAATTATAAAAGAATCTGAGAATCAGTAACTTGCTGCCCATTCTTTTGTCTTTTTTTTTTTTTTTTTTTTAAGCAGTGAAGCTTGTTCTCCTGTTTTGCCAACAGGAGTGGTTTAGTCATTATTGGCTTCAGAGCATTTCCACTCTCAATATATTTTATGTTAAATGATTCTGGGAGGGTAAGTAAAGGAAGTGGCTATGCAAAGCCACTTGGTTTCTTGGCATAGAGACCATGAATGATTTGATTTCTTCTGTCTTAGCATCCTGCCTGCTTGAGCAGTGCAAAGGAAGGGACCTGGCCCCCACCTCTAGCTGTTGTTACTTTTGACCTACTTAATTCTTACATTGAAGGGACAGAACATCTACCTAATGGATATGAGGCTTAACCTAGGAAGAGCTTATCCAAATGGGGAAAACATTTTTTTTTAAAGATTAATGAGTTTTAACAAGTGACTTATAATGGATTGTAATGAAATAAATTGAGACTATCTGGTGGTTTATGTCACCTCTCATTTTAAAAGTAGTGTTTGAGGTTTGGCATTTAGGGAAGTGCTTTTCTTAACAAGGAAAGAGTGCTTTTCTTAACAAAGATGTTCTGTCCTGTTGTGTCCATCTTGCATTATCTGTATTTTAAAATGGAACATGACAGAGGCTGCTCATCTCTTTGGCATGAAGATCTCTCTCCAACTTTGTTGCATCCCAGCAGCAAAACATGTCAGTGCAGAAGCAGAGCAGCTTTGCTTGTAGAACACGCTCTTGATCTGCATTCACAGTGACCTTCAGGGTCACAGAGTGCACAGTTGCCTCCTCGGAAGACTTTATTTCACAGTGACCTTTCTGCCAGGTGACACATCTAGGTAACTAGGTGACAGGATACTTTTAGTTTAAAAGTATAATTAACTCTGGATGACAAGAGAGACAGAAGTTTCATCTGTGGGTCGGGAGGGAATTTTAAGTAAGAATGCTTGAAGTCACAGGCATTGTGATCAGCTTCCAGCATTAGCATCCACACTTTAGAACTCTTGGCTGTGTCAGGAGAGGATGGAAGAAGACTCTTTATCCTGAAATCCTTATGTTCTGGGACAGAGGTGCTGCTGAGACTGCTCAAGCTAAGGAGAATTTTAACTTAATTACTGGAAATTTGGAATGCAAATTACTAATGATCGTGGAGATTTAATTTAATTGAACACTTGTTAGGGATACTTTATCTGGAACAAGGGCTCTAAGAAACCTTTTTATGAAGAGCATAGTATCCCTTTGACAGGTGGGAAGTAGGTCTAAGATGGATAAAAATCTCCCCTGTAACAAAATATGTTAATTTTCTATAGATAGACAACTAACTGAAGTCACTTTGGGAAACTGTAGTCAAGAACTTTTCTGAATTATTTATAACTTAATTAAATATTTCTGTTTGAGAAATTACATTCTTGACATAATTGTTCAGGTACTATTGGAATATTGAATCAGGGGGTTGGTCGATTTTAGTGTTGTTTGTTGTTTTGGTTGGGTTTCTTTACATTTGTGTCCTGGTTTTGTCCTGTCAACTTTGAAAAGTACCATAACATGCTTTGAAGGAGGTAGATATTGAGTTTTTATCTAGGAAGCTTGCAGAAGGTGTGCAAAGGATTACAGTTTCAAAATACACCCATTTTTATTTATGAACACCGTTTTGATCTTTTTTTTTTTTTTCATCTCTTTTTTTTAATCTCTTTTTTTTTTTTTTTTTTTTTGGATCAGCTAAGTAGTATACTAATACTGAAGGTTTTTTTAATATATATCCTCAGTTCTTATATGTTAGACAAACAGAAATCAAATACCTGAACCTAATTTGCATATGTTTATTACTTTATTACTTTTTTCTGTGCAGTTGCTATATGCATTTGGTTTCAGTTTCATTTTTTTCTCAGAAGATTCAATACATGATGGTTGGTTTTCTTCATTTTGGATACAAACCTTTGTTCTACTTGCTCATTGCTATTGAAAATTCTTATTTTTAGGAAGCTGATTCTTTTTATATATCTGTATATGGAAGCAATGTGATGTATTTCCCAGTGCAGCTACTAATAGCCTCTCTACATATGCATAGTAAATTATTTATTTTAATCTGCACTTACAGTAATGTACATACAGAATTCGAAAGTGCACTTTGTAAGTTTGCATTATATTTTTCCCACCTTTTGTTTTTTAGTCAGTTTGTAATTTCTAAAATTTCTTGTTTCTTGCCTGTTTTACTTAATTTCACAAATCCTCTGGTAAGAAGGTGATTCCAACTACAAGTCTTTTGAGTTGCTAACTTTTTGGATCTTGCCTATGGAAAGCAGTATTGCT
This sequence comes from Eubucco bourcierii, assembly GCA_013396675.1. Lineage (NCBI taxonomy): Eukaryota > Metazoa > Chordata > Aves > Piciformes > Ramphastidae > Eubucco > Eubucco bourcierii. Next base: position 300,453 of record VWZE01003472.1, read on the forward strand.
GAAACTTGTACAGACTGAATTGGTTTCACCAGCATGACCTGTTGACAAGTATGGCTCTGAGATAACCTGGCTTTTCATTTCCCAAAATCCTTTACTAAACAAAAAAGTCACAGTAGACAATATCTAGCTATCATATGTTTTGGGATATTCCTACAGCTTATTAGTCCAGTGCTGTGCTGCTTGGACTCCTCATTGAATGTTTTCTTCTACTGATTGCTGTATTGTTTTGCTGTGTATTGCAGTGCTCCCAAAAGCAAATAGTGGTGACAACTAATTTTAATCCAAAAGGTTGGTTGTTTGTTGGGTTGGTTTTTGTTGTTTTTTTTTGTTTTGTTTTTTTTTTT
>VWZE01003472.1:300805-324587 GCA_013396675.1 Eubucco bourcierii
TTTTTTTTTTTTTTTGTTTTTTTTTTTTTTTAACCATCCCTTCAAATGTCTTGCCATCCACCCAAACATTTCAGAAGTCTACTAATTTTCTTTGTTATGAGTTTCCAGTAAATTTTCCTAGTCTTTTGGGTAGTTACTTAAGAATTTACTAAATCTTATTTATGAATCTTACTTATTAATTTATAAGATTTAGTAAATTTACAATACTTACTTAGCCTTCCAGTATCTGAAGGGGGCCTACAGGAAGGCTGGGGAGGGATTATATACAAGGTCTTGCAATGACAGGATGAGGGGCAATGGGTTTAAACTGGCAGAGGGAAGATTTAGACTGGATGTCAGGAGGAAGTTCTTTACAGTAAGGGTAGTGAGGCACTGGCACAGGTTGCCCAGGGAGGTTGTGGCTGCTCCCTCCCTGGAGGGGTTCAAGGCCAGGTTGGAGGAGGCCTTGAGTGATCTGTACTAGTGGAAGGTGTCCCTGCTTATGGCAGGGGGTTGGAACTAGATGATCCTTGAGGTCTCTTCCAACCTTACCATTCTATGATTAAATCAGGGCACATATTTACTAAATAAATTCTGAATTATGACTGGATCAGATTCTAAGTTCAGGAGAGCCTTTATTTGATCTATATTCACTTAGCTTTGGATAGTACAGTACAGGGTCCATGTATAAGACTACATAGGAAGTTATTATGGATACAATTCAATTGTATTTGTACTTTATTGGTGTTCTGTAATGTGAACAAGCATGACTGTACTGGTGGTCTGAAGACTTCTTCCCTTACTACACCAGCTCATATTCAACACTGCAACGCTGTATTTATTTATTTACGTTGTTACTTAGCTTGCCTGCACAAGAAAGTAAGATGATTTCAAGTGAAAAGCTGAGGAATTAAAAAAAAACAAACAAACAAACAAACAACAACCAAACAAAAAAACCCAGCAAATTTATGTTCTCATAACATCTTGACAAATCTGCATGAAAGATGCCAGTATTTTTTGAACATTTGCAAACATAACTAAGTTGTGGGGGTTAAATTTCTTTTTTTAGACTCTTTAAAAGGAGTCTATTCTAATGAATGTGTAAAAATTCATCATAGATAATAACTGTTAGAAGTTAATCTTCTTTCCCATATCCATTTGGTCTATTAAAACACAATTAAATCTAGAAAATTACAAATGTGAGTCATTAGCTCTGAGGCATATAACTGTCAGGCAAGCAACCATGCCAAATCTAGAAGTATTTAAATCTCTTGGTGTTAAAAATAGGCATAGTAAAGATGTCACTAAATCTAAAATAAATCTGTTGAGAAATGTAATTCCATTTAACATGTAATGTTTTGTGAGGTTGTTACTTTAGAGCAACGTGAGTGTGGACCCATGGCTTTTAAATGGTCCTACAAAGCACATTTGTAATATATAGAGGCCTAAAGCCTATCCACATGCAATGTGTATTGTCAAGAAACAGTGTTTCCTGGTAGTCACATTACTGTTTTTCTTTCTAGGGGGATGCTAAGAGTCTTCTAGCTTCTGAGAATGTAAGCACTGGCCAAAAGTTGGACTTTTCAGATACAATGGTACAGCAGAAGCTGGATGAAATAAAGGACCAAATCAAGCGAGAAATAAGGAAGGAACTTAAAATCAAGGAAGGAGCAGAGAACCTCAGAAAGGTCACAACAGATAAAAAGAACTTGGCTTATGTGGACAACATTTTGAAAAAATCAAATAAGAAGTTAGAAGACTTGCATCATAAGTTACAGGAGTTAAACGCGCACATTGTTGTAACGGATCCAGAGGATGTTGCAGGTACTGTACATTATTGTGAATTCAGTATTTCCTCCTAGCTTCAATAACCTGTATCCTGTTTCACTTGAAAAAAAATAATTTGGGGAATAAGCATATCTGTAGCTGGTCAGTTTGCTACTTGCACATGCTTGCTTGTTTTTATTCACAAATAGGTGTTCGGTACCTTGGAGTTTTAAACTGTTTTCACAGGAGTGCTGTATTTTGCAAACTGCCTGATGATACTCTGAAAACTAACTTAACATGTACCTGTTCTTCACTTTCAGTTATTATTGTATTATAATATTTTCTCAATCACCATAATATTTCCTAGTAGTTTTTCACTATATAAAAGCAAATTTCAGTAGCTCTTCCAGTGGCTTTCTCTGAGTTACATTTTAGGTGTCAGCTTTATTACATCTTTTTATTCTGTGAGGGAAAAGAGTGACAACATGTACTTAAAAGCTTTGGCCTCTTTTTAGCTTAAGTATAACTTCTGCAGAGTGTTTTTTCTAAAATGCCATTTATCTAGCTACCTTCTCAAACATTTCTTCAGTTGTTTCCACAGTGAAGCTACCAATTTAAAGACCATTTAAAACAATTTTCACAGACTCACATAATGGTTGTAATTAATGGTTTCGATTAGTATTTTCTGTGGCATGGCAGTGAGTCAATACTAATTTTGAAAGTTTTGGGTTTGTTTTTTTTATATCAGGCCTTGTATTTTAGGATGGAATATTGTGAAAGCAAACAGTCCTTTTTTAGCTTAGCAAAGTGACTCAGGAGATACTACCAGCTTGGTCATTTTACACTTCACAAGCTCTTCTTGACAAAAAGTTAATAAATGTTCATCAAAGCTTGGGAAGTAAAGTAGAAAACAGCATCATACTTGTGTAGAAATGTTACTTTCAGTGAGAATGTATGCAGATGATGTCAGCAACTCATACCCTTCAGACATGCTACGAGAGTATCAGTGTCCATGATGGCCTGCATGGTATTCTCTGCATTTTTTTTGCTTTTGATCTTTGTGAGATACAGAAGGTGAAGGAGTGGGGACAGCTGGAGCTAGTGAGGCATCAGTTGCTGTATAATAAAATGGCATTGAATACTGCAGTGAATGAATGATCCACAGATAGGCATTGTATGTTTAGTAGACATGAAGCATTCTGTTCTGTGTCATCTAAGGTTTATGAAAATCTGCTTCAGTGTTGACAGTAGGGTGACTTTTTAAAAGAACTGGAAGAGTGGAACAGAGAGAAAATTGTATACAAACTGCATACAGACCAAGTATAAAAATCTGTGGGGACGTTAATTTGTGAAGTTCATCTAGTAGTAGCATTTGAAAAGTGGATGAACACAGAATACTGTTGGAATATCCCTTTGCAGTCTATCATTTTAAAGCTATTACACTAAGTTAATGATCAATATTGTCTTTGTGTGTGACTCAGGAAATGCAGTGGACCCTAAGAAAGCATCTGATAGTTCTAAAGAGATGGCTTGGGTACAGAAATCTAAGTAATATCCTTGGTACACTTCTGAAAAGGCCAGCAGTGCCCATTGCTTTTGTGATAAACTGTTAGCAGCCAGGTTTATCTAACGTTGTGTTCAAATGCAAGAGACTTCATGAAGGGCTCAAGGGATGAAATATCAAGGCTGATAGACTTATGTGCTTCTATCTGCTTTTGATATATGCTAAACTTCAAAATGCTGTTTTTTACAGTCTGAATTACTGAAATTTACAAGAAAAAAACTTTGCAATTCTACTGAGATCTTATATTCTCTGTACAGTATCACACCTCACATAGGTGTTCCTATGTAAGACTCATTTTAATAGAATATATTGCATTACTGTATGAAGGGGGAAAAGGGAAAAAAATGTAATCTTGACAGATCTACAAGCATCTGCCCTCCAAAACCGAAGTGCTTGTATTTTCTTAATACCGTTTGCTTTGTATTTTAATGGCCTGTTCTCCTCATTCATAGTCAATAATCCATGGAGGGGAATCATTATCATTAAACATTTTGTCTTTCTTGAGACCTATTGGTACAAATTATCTAAGTGATACTCTGATTTTTTAATACTGAAGTCTTAGGTTTGACTAAGTATTGGGGAGCTTGACTTTTGTGATATACGGTTGGTAATGCGAACCTTTGGACAGATCAACTGTGTGGGTGTTTCTCTGTGTGCATATATACATAACCTATGCACATACACAGCAATCAACAAGTACATAGGCATATAGCCCTAAAGATCACTGCCACCTGACAAGAGGTACCTCTGTGGAGATTTCACACTTATCTCAGTTTGGGAATTTTTGCTTTTGCTCAGGATTGACGGTGAGTTTTAATAACTATTTATTGTTATTAATTATTATTATTATTATTATAAATGTAGGAGATCCCAAAGTAAGTGTATTGCTGCCAGAGATTAGCTTTACTTTAGTTACAGCTTTTCAATTCAGCTCATGTTTGACCTTCTTCTGATTAGTTAGTGACAAATTACTAAAGAGGGGACATGGGAAATTTTTAGACTCTGGAGCATTACTGCTGAAAATAGAGTGTTCAAGAGCTGAGTCAAGGTCTTTGTTCTCTTTATGCACTTTAATATTTTTGGGAGTGGCCCTGGTTTTCTCCTTTCTCTTTAGATTATATTGTGTAGGTATTTGCAGGTTCTAAATAGCAGTCAGGACTGAGATCCATTGAGATGTAACACTACAGAATCATTGCCTGTGAGATGATGATCCTTTGGACCTGTCAGACCCGAAGTCTGAAGAACTTTAAACTGTTTCTGTTGACAGGTTGAAAGGTCATTGTGGTAACTTGGAAAAGTAATGTACTCTTTCCTTGTTCCTGTATCTGAAAAGTGGGTGTGAACATATCTTTGTAAAGTGCTCCAGATTTAAACCTGTAAAGTGCTGTGCAAGCTGTTGGTTATGTTATGAAGCAGTAACTTCTTTTAACAAACCACTGATTCGTATTGTAACCTCTCTGGTATGAACATAGTGTAAATCAATACATGTTAAAACCATTAAATCTAGCATAAGTTAATTTACTGTAGAAAATTGTGTTTTAATAACATTTCATTTCAAGCAAGTAAAGATTTCTCAATTTTTGCCTAGAACTAAAAGCCTTCAGTGTCATAATGCCATAGGAAATTACTTTCACAACTACTTGGAGAATTGGTATTAAACCATAAATAGAAAGTGCAGTTTGCCAAAAAGCTGTAGGGTAGATCTGGCAAAGGATGTATGAATCAGAAACAACTTGTGGGTTAATGTTGGTTTACTTTACTTTATTGGGTTGCTGGGGAATCTAGAATTGTTTTAGAAGTGGGACTTTGTACCCATGTATGTCCCCTTATCATGCAGTGTGTTAGTCATACTATGGTACAGAATTTTAAAAGTTGTAGGCCAGCACTTAAAGGTGAAGCAAAATGCAACAATATAAAACTGAGTGGGACAAGCCTAGTGACCGTTGCTGCTGAAGATGAGAGCTTTATTTTAATGTGTAACATGGGGATGATTCCTTCAGTCTTAGAAATAAAGATATTTTTTATCTTGAAAACATACTTCTACACAGTTACACAGATTAAAATTCTTTTCATATGTCTAAAGAAGTAGGAGTAGATATTATGATGTTTAATATGACTCAGTGAGGTGTAAGATTGAAATAGCCTACCTACAGCAAGTCACTGATTTAATTAGGCATATAGTTGACATGTGGAATATATATAAACTAGAAAATTAATCTGTTCCATGAAGCTGATGTAAGGGTGATTAAGGAGGTGAGATGATAGGAAAACCTTTGAGGGAACTGAGGATACTGGATGAAATGTGGAGGACATGGAATCAAAAAGACAAGTTCATGCCTCTTATTCCATTCATGTAAATTAACTTCTAAACTATTCACTTTGCATCAGGTTTGGTGGCAGGGATCTCAAAGAAAATTAAATTACATTGTTTAAGATTATGACTAGCTGAAAGGGGAGCAAGAGAAACTGTCTGGGGAATTCCTTTGTCCCTACAAAGTACTAGGCTGATTTCTCAGACTAATTACTGAAAATTGGTAGAAGTAGCAGCCAAGTTGGTAGAAGTAGTGACTTTTTAGACAACAGACTCCATCTACAAGGCTTACATCCATAGGAATTTCATGATATTGTTTGGGAAGCTTAATGTAAAATAACATTAGTAAAGCTATTTGAAACTATCTCTTGCACTAATATACTGGAAATTCTTGAACTTCAATTCAGTCATGTCCATTGCTGCCTTGATCTTACTGATGGCTTTGTTCAAGTGCTGACACAACCATCTGATTCCCTGAGAAAAGCCTGATGATGCCTCTTTATTTCCCCCTCCAGCAGTTCTTAAACATGCATGACAAGTGTTTCTGATGGATATGACACTGCAGTTAAATATCCTGAGATGAAATTGAAGTTAACTGTTTACCAAAGGGCATTTGCTGCTGATTGAGTAGTTTAGCAGCATGATGCAGTACCATCTGGGAACCCAAGTTCAGAAAGTTACATAGAATCCTAGAATGCACGCTGAGCTTGCTAAAGAAATAGTTTACCTAGCATGTGGGGAAGAACTCCCCAAGGAATAAACACCAGCCTCAGAATAGTAGAGTCATATAATTTAGACAGAAGTATGATAAAAGGCAATTTAGAAGCAAGAAGTTTTTGCTGAGCAAAAACTTGAAGTGGAAGAAGTTTCTGGAAGAGTAAAGATCGCAGTTAAAGTAAACATTTCGGACTGAAGACTGACAATGTCCTGATGCAATCCAGATATTTAATAAAATATCATCTGTTAAACCATCATTATTAACTTATTTTAATTCATTAGAGTATACTGTCATGAAAACAGGACACCGAAGGTGCTGTGGAAACAATGCTGCAGCTTTTCTAGCAGCAAAGGAGCTAGAAGGTGTGCTAACTAGCCACTCAAAACTTAATAGTGTTAGGCTAGCAAAGTCATAGTTGTTCAGCAAAATTAGCATGCTGGTTCCTTGAAATGAGGTTCACTTGAAATACATCTGTTACTTCCTTTGATGTTCACTGTTGAAAAGGCGCAGGGGCACTAAACCAGACCCCAGCAAAACTGCTGCTCCTCTGTGCAAAGATAGACTGGAATGCGTTGAAAATGGCAAGTCTTGTACTGTCCTCACTGACCAACAAATGTGGCACACTGGAGAAACTCTCGTTTCCCCAGTCCCTACTTACCTACCTGGATGAAATAAGTTTGGTATGAGTATTTAATTTCTGTTAAACTTCAGCCACATGCATAAATCCCGTTGATTGTGATCATCTGGACTAATTTATTACTTATTTTTATTGTGAAGATGATTTAATGTCTTCAGACAAGATTTGATGCTGTCTGTATTGTGCTTTACAGAAGTTGGATGAGAGAGAACTAGCCATACCAAAGTGATTACAACCTTAGTAGACATCACAGCTAATACAGATGTAGGTTGTAGTGCTGCTGCTAAGATTGTCAGCGCTTTCCATAACAGGACCAGTTTGTCTGGTTGATTTAAAACTTTAATTTGAGTTCTCCTATAACAAGCTGCCTCAGGCTACTTTACTGAATTGTAGTGGAGTTGAGAGGGAGAAGTCACTTGGAAGCCATTTCTGAAAAACTATTGGTAAACTTTTTTTTTTTTTTCCCCTTTTCTTTCTTTCTTTAAAAAAGTCTAAGAAACCGTATTGCTCTGTGTTTGGGAGTTAGCAGCAGCTATTATGCCTAAAGGCAGAAAATTACTTCTTTCTAGTAATTAGTCCATATTGTAGAAAAGCTTCCTTTTACTGCTGCTTACTAACAAAGCATGTAGTAGAACTCTTTAAGCTAAATGGTACAGGGTAGTTTAGGTCCAAAAGTACAGACCAGTTCTTGAGATGACCCACAGGAAAGTGATGTGGTTACACCACCACAGTGCAGACATGCAAAGGGAGATAATAACAGCTCCCTGGGCAACCTGAACCATGGTATCTCTAATTAGTCCTTGACTTGCAACTTGAGTGTTGCTTTAATGCAAAGGAAGACTGCTTGTGTGCATCTTTTAAAAGCTGTGAAAACAGACTTCAGGAGCCCCACAGTCTTCCCAGGGATCACCAGAGGGCAGAATCTTAAGTGGTAAAGGCCTAGATCATAAATCTAAAGTTGGTAAATATTCATTTATATGATTAATCTGCTTTACAAGAAGACTTGACACTACGACTTTCAAGTTTCTTGTTCTAATTTTGAATCAATTTTTACGTGAAGATTAGACGAATGTGAAGACACGAGAGGAGGAAAGCATGTTGTTAATCTTTGTTTTATTAATAACAGATTTAAGGTAAAGCTGTTCAAGTGCAGTTTCACAGAGAATTCCTGCCAAAATATTGAGGAGATGGTGCATATCACACACGAGCGATAACACAGAGACTTCTGTTTAAAAAAAAAAAACAAAACAAAACTGGTAGTGAGGATGCAGTAAGAGCTGTAGAGTGACTTGAAGTGAACAGTGAGTTAACAGCAGAGGAACTTAAAATTCTCCTTGCATTAAACTTGTCTCTAGCTTCAGCAAAGATCACTTTGGGAGGATATTACATAGCAAACTTGAAAATAACATTTGTTACTTTTTTCCAAACTAGTTATCAGAATCTTCTACAGAAGAACTATGAAACGGCAGATAAGACATCACCTCCATGTGACAACTCTTCATTAACAATTTCTATGTTACTACAATACCTGAGCTTTTAAATTTATAACCATAAAGAACTATTATTTATATATTCATATATTATTTCTGTATTTTTTATATATTTCTTGGTTATATATATGGAACTGTTAATATTTATAACAATGAATCTGGAGCTTGATCCATCATCATAGTTTTAATTCAAAGAAAATTAATTAAGATGGGAAAAAAAGCCTATAGTGCTGATATCAGGTAAATATTATTTTCCAGGTGACCAGCTAATGTCACTTCTTCATAGAGAAGATACTCTCTCAATTGTTAGGGTAGAAGAAATCGACAGCAAAAAATCTGATTGGAGTGAATGTAACTTATCTTCTTTTTAAAAAAAAAAAAAATGAAAGAGAAGCCGTTGGGCCTGTAGGGATGACAGGTAGCTAAAAGGATAGCTGTGCTGAAGATAGTTAAGTACTAGGAAATAGTCTAGTGGCTGCTTGTTTGCAGTTGGACAACAGTTCATGTTGCTGGAGCTGAAATAAAAACCAGTGATTAATAGATTTTTCAGGAGTAGGATAGAAAAATTAAGGAATTTGACTATGTAATTTCATATAACTAACTTGTACTCCATTCAATTAGCCTAGCAAGATAGAGATGTCAACACAATAATACAGTCAAACAAAAGAGCTTTATGCTTCACACAGGTCACAACTGATCAATAACCTCTCAGCATATATATCCAATTATCCCAGGATTTTTTTACAATTCCAGAGCAAAATTAATTTATCTTTATGACTCGGAAATAAACTCAGTTTATCAGTTCTTAATATTATCATCAAATGTCTGCAGCATTCACACTAGAAGAGGATTCTCTTAATATCCGTGTTTAAACCACGCTTAATGGTATTGAATATTATTGTCCAAGTTGGTTTGGGTTTAAAATACTTAGATTTAAAATCAAGAGTGTAGGAAAGTTAATGAAAAACTGCATTTTTAATTGACTCAAGACGTTCCAGAAGAAATAAATGTCCTTTGAAACTAAAATAAGCTAGCTGCAAACCTGCCTGTTTTACCACTCCCGGAAGCGATTCATGTGAATTAGGACGTGTGTAGGAGTCCCTGGGCTTTCGTGAGGCTTTTCATGTTAAGACGCATTTGCAGCACTGTTGCAAAGTAGATGGGAGAGTCAGTCTTAACTAGGATGTCCCAGCTTTGTTCGATCTGTTGCTTCAAAGAGTAGAGTTTAGGGTGTTTTGTAGGGGAGAGGTTTGGGGGTTTCGTTGTCTTTTCTGCACATATTACATTTTACCTTTAATTCCCAGATTGTCCTAGAACTCCTGATACTCCAAATAGCGATCCTCGTTTTCCTACTAACAACAGATTGATGGCCTTAAAGAAGCAATTGGATATAGAACTGAAGGTAAAACAGGGAGCAGAAAATATGATACAGATGTACTCAAATGGCTCTTCAAAGGTAAGGCTTTGGAATGCTTAAAGACCGTGAAATGACTAGATTCTTATATTGCTGTGGTGTGAATGTATAATGTATAAACAGTGTGCAATTCAAACATTTTTAGTTGGGGGGTATATTTCTATTAAAGAGTTATGTCATATCTGCTACAAATAACTGTTACTGTGTTTTGGTGTGGTTTGATACCCCCTCAAGTGATTGTTTTATCAATTTGTCTACATGTAGTTCAACCTAAATAACAAATCCAGCTTACTAAATTTAGTACATCTAGTAATCTTTGATTATGCCTGATTCCACTTAGTAGCAAAGCTTGGTATAACACTAACTGCTATCCGATGGTTTTCTGCACAGGAAAAAAGAAACCAAAACAAACAAAAAAATACCAACATGCAGTTAAAGTTGCAGTGTGCATGATAATTAAGCAAAAGGCAACATTACATGCTTTTGAAATGGTCATCTAGGTGTCGTTGGCAGTAAAAAAATTCATAACCAATATTTATTGGAGTAAGATGTTCATAATATTCTAATAGTGTGGTAATCTGCGTTAGTACACATGCACATGAAGTACATATTAAAATACTTTTTTTTTTTTAGTAGTAGAATTGTGCCATTCTAGAGGTAACATTAAACTGAAATAAAAAATAAAGGCACAGATATTCCCAGATCTGAATTTTTAAGCACAAACTCATTCACCCTCAATTAGTCTTCATAGAACCAGAAATTCTTCAAGGAGGAGGGGGGAAAGTGTTTGCTAAACCCTAAACAGGTTTGACTTACTATATTGTCCTAGCTATGTAAAAAAAATCCATCATACTCTTAAGAATTCCTTAACTCAACTGAAAATCTTTTTGAATGAAGAAAAGAAAAAAATAAACAAAAAAACAACTGAACAAGACCCAGCAACACCAAAACCCAAGAACACCATATACGCATGCATATTTTAGGAGTATAAGGGAATCAAAATTCTCAGATGAGGAAAAAAGGGAGAGATTTTCTGCATACCTACCCCTTCACCCTTCATTAGTTACTCATTACCTGTTCTTTACATTTACTAAATTGTTAAGGAGGGAGATTAATTTCCAAACCAAGAGGAAACACAAGTGTAGATGTAACAAATAACTATGTAGTAGTTCGGTTAGATGTTTCAGTGTTCAGACAGTAGTAAATTAAATTGAAATGTTCTAAGTTTATAACTGAATGAGACAACACCTAACTATGCCAGTGATCTGATTAAAAAACAGTGTTTACTTTGAAGAGTATACACCTGTCAATTGCATTGCTACCCCTTAATAATTGATACTAACCAGAAAGTGTTGTGAAGGAACTTCTATGGTTCTATAGCATGAATTTCTGCTAGGGACTAACAGAGAGACAGGTTAATTTGTACCTGCTTAGTGCATTGCGTTCTTTTACCTTGAAAAAAAAAGACACCAAATGCTACTTAGACCCAGAAAATGTAGTTGAGACTTCATGGACTGTAGGTGTCATCAAACTCATTCTGTCCTAGCAGAACTTTTGGTGAACCAGCTGATACTTTGGTAGCCTTATCTAAAGGTGACCTGCAACCTACTAGCCTGGAGCAGGTGGAAGAAATATTTGAAGTGCACCTTATGACTAAGGGCCCGGGAATGCTGTCTGTACAGCACAGTCCCTCAGCTTATGGAAACCCTGGAGTCTGTATCCTCTGGGGCCATGTACTTAACATTAGGTACATTTTAAAATAATAATCAGCTGACCCAAATGGATCAAAAGACATACATTAATTAGGTTCCTTATAAACCCTCAGTAAGTAACCTTATAACAGCCTAGAAAAACTTAACTAAACACTCACACTGTAGTATTAAACATTGTTAGCAGGCTTTGATCAGACTAGATAGAAAGGATAAATTCTGGCTTGCTTTGTGACTGAGGCATGTAATTAAAATTGATGATTGAATCTTGTATTTGCAATCAGTAAATGCTTAAATCAGCCTACCAGATTGGGTGTATATAGTAACTAGGCTGGCGAGAGCAAGCTGGAAAACACAAAAGCACTGCCAGCTGCTTCAACAAACAGGACAGAAATGGTGCGTATTTCTTCTCTTAATATTCTTCATACTCAGCAGTGAGTTAATTTCACAGGTTTAAAATGCAGGCTTGAGCATGGGGATTGTGTGTTGTTTTGTTGGGTTTTTTTTTAAAGCAATGCTTGAAACCACTCAACTGTCAGGATGAAGTAGGCAAATGGGGCAGAAATTTTCCAGTTTGGATCCAACCCCACTAATTCAGTGGTTCTTTAAAATGTAGTTGTAGGACCCTCTCTAAAACATACCAAGTGGTTTTGTGACCTTTATTCACGTATTCTATGTGATCTAATTTCAGATTTGTTGTATTATTTTTTAGACCCAAGTTTAATGGAGGGAGGACACTGTTCCATAAAAAATATAAAAAGCAGTCTGTTACTAGTAATAAACTCATCTCATGGGAAGGTATTCCCTTTCTACTTCCCTCTACTTGCTTCAGCAACATTCAGCTTAACCTATTCAGGCTGAAGACTGTTTTCAAGATATCGATCATCTTTCCTTGGGCTTGTGTGGATTCTCTAAGATCCCCTGACAGCTTTGCAGATGTTTTACAGACACTGTCATTTCTTCTGTACTCAGGAGGTACCCTGAAATACTTCATATTCAGCCTCCAACACTAAAAGAGCTGCTGAGTATAACACATCCATTTTGATTCTGAAGATAGGATTTTCTCTCTCTTGATAACATAAGCATATCTCTGTAATCCTGAGTTACCTCTGTTCTACACACTGAAGGGCTGGCGTTGCCCCTGAGCAAACAGATTCATTGTGGTAAGAGGATATGAGGGACAATCAAGCAGCAAGAGCAAAAATAAGATATTTATGCATCAGAATGATTCATGGATTAGATTCAGTACACTGTTCTTGTAATGTTACTTCGGTCCTATACTCAACCATAGGCAGTAGCTATTTTAAAAAATGATGTTTGCATTTGAAAAGGTAATTGTTTAGGAAATTCAATGTATTCATTAAGTAATTGGATCGCTAACACAAAATCTTAAAGTAATAAAACTAGTATTATCTCTCTGAAATGTCAGTTACTACTAAAACTTAAACCCAAGAGTTCTGAGACTATGGTATACAGAGAGAGCACAGTTTCTTGCTATAGAACCAAAACTTTTATATGTGTACAAATTGGTGCATCTGCCCTGCCAAATTGTGCAGCATTAAAATAGCTGAGTAATACCTTAGGCACAACGAGCTCTGTTGTGAAGGTTTGGGAGTTCCCCCACCCCCCACACTTTGTAAAATGACCCAGACTAGCACTCAGTCGGCTGGAAGTTAAATGATGAAGCTATATTTACAGCTTTGCACAATGTACAGCAGATATTTACACTATATATACAGAATATTTACAGAAATATACAAGTAAAAGGTAATACAGCAACACAACTCCCCTCCCAGAAATCAGAGACCCCAGGAGGGGCTCCCAACCACCCTTCCACCTTCTCCCCACCCCTGTACCTTACCCCAAGATTTGCCTTACGTGCAAGGTAAATTAGGAGGATCAGCCAGGAGGGTTAGAAGAAAAGTGGTTAGTGAGGATTAATCAGAAAAGGAGCCAGAGCCCAGAAGCTGCTAGATCCCACCAGCAGCTCCTGTTCAAGCAAGCGACAGAGAGCAACTGACTTATCTATTGTTTTGGTTAGTGTTCCCAAACAATTCTCCAGCAAGCGTATGAGTGAAGTAGACATCATGATGTTTTCCTTTCACAGCCTATAGTGTAAGTCTCTCTATTAAAATATTCCAATTAGTCTCAAACCAGCACGTCTGTAAGGGTAAATAACTCTCTTCTCAATATGCTGATTTTTCTCACAGCAGTTTTCATGGTGCCAGTTTTTTTCTAGCTCTTGGTATCTGTGCTACACTGCAGCTCTTTTGTCTTGGTTGTGGTAAGGGGAAGAATTGAATTTCTGTAACTTCTAAAATAATTGATAATTCTATTACAAAATATGTAAATATAAACCATGTCCATGACAAAATAACTTATTAACAAGGTTGTAGAGTGGCTACAAAATGGGTTAACTAAAATAACCTTAAAATGGGTTAACTAAAATAACCTTAAAATGGGTTAACTAAAATAACCTTAAAATGGGTTAACTAAAATAACCTTAAAATGGGTTAACTAAAATAACCTTAAAATGGGTTAACTAAAATAACCTTAAAATGGGTTAACTAAAATAACCTTTAAGCTATAACAAATGTGATACTCATCTACACTGACTACTGTGATTTATTGGTAATGCATAGACAGGACAAATTGTTTGCCATAAACTTTCTATACCTCGTTTTCTTTTGTTCCTGATGCAAGTCAGATCACCTTTAAGTTGTCTGGTAGTTGACAGAATATACAGGGTGAGCCATGCAGCAGCCTTAGAAGCACATAGTTTCACATGAAGAACATTTGATAATCCATTGTGAGTCACATCTCCAGTAGCTGGAGGACAGCTAAATGGTATACCTGAAAAACATATGGTTGGCTGACTGCACTCTTCACCATGAAATGGTGTTCTTAGTTAGTTTGTAAGCATCTTCAGAAATGTTCTCTTTTGAATTGCTTCTTGTGTTACTGCTTTTTAAAAAAAAAAAAATTTAGTTAGCTCAGTTTAGTTATACTAAAGGGTTGTACTTAGAGTTGCTGATGAAATAAGGAATGAAGTAGCCCTCATCTATTGTGTGTTAATGCACAAAGCCTTCAGCTTTAATTTGCTCAGAAAAACGTGCTGCAGGGTTTTTTATAATGTGCTTAGGTAAGCTTACTTCGTATTTCTACAAAGGTAATGTTGCTAGATCATGCCTCCTTTGTTCAGCTTTAAACAGATGTAGTTTCCATGGGAATGGCTTATAGTCTTTAATCAGAACGTGCCTCTGCCCTAACTTAATTTCCAGTAATATTCTAATGTAGTTCGTTGATTTTCTATACCAAATGAACCGTGTAGATTCAGTTCTTGTTCCTAAAGCGTGTGGGGTTTGAAGTTTTCGGGTTTGTTTATTCCATGAAAAGTTTACAGTTTTCTCTTGCTTGTTCATTTGTTTTAATAGGATCGAAAACTTCTTGCCACAGCTCAGCAGATGCTCCAGGACAGCAAGACGAAAATAGAAGTTATAAGGATGCAGATTCTTCAGGCAGTCCAGACCAATGAATTGGCCTTTGACAATGGTGATGGAGTAGAAAGGAAATACAAATCATTATTGACAGAATGCCATGTAGATATGTACCTATATGCACACAAAATTATAGTAAACTTCTAGTAGGAAGGTTAGATAAAGCTTCATGAACCAAAAATAATTGAAGGCTAGGCACACTCACACATGGGAGCATGTTTGAAAGCCAGATATGCCTAACTTGAAAAAAAATATCATGAGCTTAACTAAGAAAATTACCATCTTCTTTATACCATGTGCAATCCATTTTCTCTTTGTCGTCTTCATTTTTCCTCCATCTATGCTTCCTTTGTCTTAACAGTAACAAGTAATTCCCTTTAAATCATAGAATCTTTTCATTATCCTAAAAACAAATCTGACACAGGTACCCAGCCTACTCATCATACTTAAATAGATTGACCTTACTATTCCTAATGGGAGCACAGTTGGAGTGAATTTTTGCTGTCTTTATGTGTATTTAGACTCGATCAAGTAGTAAGCAACTATTTTAAATACAACCAAAGATGAGTGTTTTTAGGACAACCTGAGTAGAAACACTCGTGCTGCATTGCAGAAGTAGTTTTAAACTTGGATTTCTTGGGAAATCTTTAAATAAACAAATACCTCTGAGCTATAGTGGTGTGAGTGTACTATGGAATTGTGGGCATATTGGTACATCTCTACTTCTTGAACTTTATTTATACGCATTTCTGTGTACTGAATTTGTATAATGATGCTGATAATTAGTGCCTGGATATAACGTAGATAATGAAAAACTTGTGTGTGTGTTGTTTTGCAGGGTGGGGGTTGATTTTCTTTGTTTTTGCACTTACAGTACTTCAGGCATTTTTTTTAATTTAAACTTAGTGCATGGATTATGTATTTCATTTGTTCAAAAGAAAAGTGTTCAAGCTTGAACAGGCTTTAAAATGCCTTTTCATGTTTCTGCATGTTTCTCTTAGAGCTTTAAATGGAAAGGAACACATCCAGGAAACTTTCCAATTCTGTTTAGGAAATCTAAACACTGTAAGAAGTGGACATTAGGCTAGTTAACTCAAACCATTTGGGGAAGGCAATGAATGTATGGGGCCTCTTACATTCTCTGTACTGGCAGAGGCTTGGTTCCCTGGGATTTCATGTGAAGCAGGAGAATTACAAACCAATCAGGGACCTACTTAGCAAAGAGTAGTTTGAAAGATGAATCCACAGAGCATGGTTCAGAAATGTGTAAGTCTCAAAACCTCCTTGACAGCTGAATGATATTTGGGAGATTTGGCCTGTGCCTTAGCTCCCCTGAAGACATGCTCTTTTTCTTGCATCCTCTAGCAATTACAGCTCTTCAAGGAGTAGGATCTCTTTATTGAATTGAGGCCCTGATCAGTGATTTCTTCCTTTAAATACAGATACTTAAATTTTCACTGTTGCTTTTATGATGTACTTCAAGCTTTTATTTGTGCTACCAAATCTGCATCTTTCTTTTTTTTTTTCTCCTTATTTTCTCTCCTGCTCTCTGTTTATATGGGGGAAGGGTTAATACTGAAGAAACTGAACATGAATGTGGTCTTCAGTGAAGATTGATTGTTTATATCTCTGCAGCAAAACCTGTGATAAGCCCTCTTGAACTGCGAATGGAAGAATTACGACATCATTTTAGGATAGAGTATGCTGTAGCAGAAGGTGCAAAAAATGTGATGAAATTACTTGGATCTGGGAAAGTTACCGACAGGAAGGCACTTTCAGAAGTAATTTACACTCTTACAATTTCTGATACTTTATTTTAAACATCCTTTCAAGGGGAAAAATAGGATATATTTCAAATTTTTATTTCATTTTTAAAAAGGCGCAAGCAAGATTTAATGAGTCAAGCCAGAAGTTGGACCTCTTGAGGTATTCACTGGAACAGAGATTGAATGAACTTCCTAAAAACCATCCCAAAAGCAGTATTATTATAGAGGAGCTTTCATTGGTCTCTTCACCCACATTAAGTCCTCGTCAAAGTGTAATATCTACTCAAAATCAGTACAGTACTCTGTCCAAACCAGCAGCTTTAACAGGTATGATTTATGGAGCTTATTTTATTCTGTCTTTAATGCCAACTTTATTTCTTTCTGGACTTATTTCATTGTTGTTCTCTTCCTAGACAAAGGCATTTAGAATTACCAAGTGTCTATGCACCCAAAAAATCCAGATAGGTTTCTCTGATTTATTTGACCTTTTTTATAATTTTTTATAGTATTATTAGCATTCATCTTTACATTATCAAGCACATTAAAAGGTAGGTAGGTACCATTGTCCCCAGTTTACAGATGGGGAAACAGAGATGCAGAAGGGTTAAGTGGCTTGTGCTTGTCAGTGGCAGAGGTTGAGATAGACATCCAACTTTTCTCCCAGTCCCTGTTTTACCCACTGGATCACACTGGCTTCTTAGGTGAGACCCATGGTACCAAAGCATGTTTTACATGGCTAAACCAAACAAGGAGATCCTGACAAACATGCATTCAACTACTGAAGCCTCTCTTTATTGGTATGAATTATTTTCCTTGCAATTAAACATGAAAATCATTATTTTTATTTTTTTTTTTTAGGAATAGCCTCATGTGAGAGCACAGTATGTTTAAAAGTGAATATAAGGCTTAGGAACTTTGGTAGTTTGGGTTCACCTGGAGTTGTTGTCTTTCATTTTAACTGTTTCAAGAGACAAGCCACACTTTTACAGAGCTCTTAAATATTTGCCTCTCAGTGTTTTTAAATAAAAGCAAATACTCTTGACTGCTTGGGGGATATGTTAGTTTACTAAATTTATTTAATAAATAGTCATATAAGAATTACTAGTACAAATAGGTTTGGCTTTTTGTTTTGTTTCCCAAATCATTTTACTCCTAAGTATTAAACCAATTTTAACAGAGTAAGTTTACTACAAAAACAATCTGTAATTGTTCTTTTTAGCTATACACATATAACTGAAACCAAAATTTAATTTCGAAGTACCATGGGGTTATGTATTAAACCAAAATGAGGAACTCCTTTGTTGAGCTGCAGTAACAAAATGGAGTGAGTCTTCTTGTCTACCATTTTGGTTCTGTAAGACAAATAGCAAAGGGTACAAAAGCATTCAGGACTTCAGCTGAGAGCCCATGAAAAGTAGCAGAATGGTGAGGGTAACTTCTTTTTCCTATAGAATTTCAAATGATCAGTGACTATGGACAGAATTCTGTGTCATAGGCTGGTTTTAAAACAGCTCTTTTTTAGTTATTGTTCTTTTCCCATACTACATAATCATGTGCCAGATACATTATAGGAACAAAGAATTCCTCTTTAACTGTGATTTACTGACACATATGAACAGTTTCTAATAGGAATTAGCAAAACAGAGCTACATGCTTGGGAAGTGCTTAGTAGTTGCACTTTCACACTGGCTGCATACAGGCTTTGTGTTGAACTAGGTTTGAACAGTGACTTTGTGTCTGTCTCCAACTATGAAAACTAGATCACTGCTACTTTTGAAAATGTATCAGTAGAACTTTCTGATAAGCATCCATGTCTTTTACAAGGTTATAGCCTTTCTGCTTTTTAATTTCTTCCTTTTTTTGCTAAGCAGAGTTTGGGAATGAAGTAACCTTTCAGCCTGTTTCAGGAACCAATAGCATCTCTTTGTCTTCATAGCCTAATGCTTAGCTGTTGCTTGTCAGTTGTCGGTTCCCTACAGGATGGAATTTCTTCTCAGATGGTTTCTTGGTGTCTGTTCTGTGCCCTGTAATGTTGCCAGACCATTGACTTAAGGTTCTGTTACAAAAGAGTAGCCTTAAGTTTCACAGTTAAGGAGCTACATTTCTAGCAGACAGTATGATTGCGAACTGGCTGTTTTCACCACTTCTAATGGTTAATTTTGTTTGTGTTAAGTGGTGTTGCAGTTTTACAGATGCTATCAAGTACAGGATGAGGTGAACTTACCATTCTTGTAACCATCTGTGGTATTCGGATGTTGCTGTGCTGTTGGAGGAAACTCTTAAATTAGAATAGCAGCCTCTATACCTCATTTGGTTGGAAGCACAAGATTTTGAAGATCACTTTCCTGTGTCAGCTTTAAAATAAGTCCAAATTCTGTCAAACTGGAAGAATTCAATGATTTTGAATTACGTATTGACTCAAATTTGACATCAAGGGCACAGCAGGCAAAGGTTCTATCTGAATGTATCCTAAATGAATTTGTAGTCTCAATAGTCGGTGCATTTGTTTTAATTACCAAAGCAATGTATCAGTTGCTTGTATAAAACTCATGAGAAATTGTTATTGTCTCATCTGCAAGATCCATCTTTTTAATAAGAAATTTGATAATTTTCATCTTAAAAAGTGACATTTCTTATAATTTGAACCCAGTGAGTTTGATTCTCAAGCAATGAAAACAAAGATATTTCTGACACGTGGAACAGAAACTTCTGTTTTATGCTACTTTGGTGAACTGTTTCTCCCTGACTCTCTCATGTGTTTGACTTTTTTTTCCAATGTTTTTGTCTGTCTTAGCTCTGTCTTTCACATGTCGTCTGATATTTCTGTTTATACCCTGCGGGGATCACAGTGTGAACCGTTGCCATAAATCGATTGCCGATCAGTCACTTCGTTTACTTAAGAACAGAAATCCTCCAATATTTGTTGTCTGTCTTATTCTAGGTACCCTGGAAGTTAGACTAATGGGCTGCCAAGATATTTTGGAAAACGTCCCTGGTCGATCAAAAACTACATCAATTACGCTACCTGGTTGGAGTCCAAATGAAGCCAGATCAACTTTCATGAGAACCAGTAAAAGTAAAACTGGGAGTAGTAGAAACCTCCTAAAGACTGATGACTTGTCCAGTTCAGTATACTTATCTTATTCATATTTACATTTTGATGTCCATGCTGTGTTCTGTTATCTAAAATGCTACATAGATTTGAAGCTTTAAACATGTGCTTCTTCATCTGCTGTTCAAGATAAAAAGAAACACCAAAAAAAAAAAAACCCAACAACCTAACCTGCACTGTTGTGCCCGTAAGAACCAATTAAATATGGGATTATGTTTTCAAGGGAAACTTACTGAAGATTTTTTTGTTTGTTTGTGGAAAATCTTCTTAAAGATTTAAGCTGAGTTTCTGTACTTTTACTTGCAGATGAAGTCTGTGCTGTACTGAAGCTGGATAACACTGTGGTTGGTCAAACTAGCTGGAAACCTATTTCAAATCAGTCATGGGATCAGAAATTTACACTGGAACTAGACCGGGTAACAATGTGGTCTTGTATAGATCCATTTCATGTTACTTTTTTTTTTCTTTCTTTCTTTTTTAACTGTTGACATTATGCTTGAATTTCATATGTGCAAGTATTCTCATCCTTAACAGAATGAGCTCCTGGGGTTAAGCTATTATGCTGGGTTGGCATTCTAGAGATTTTACCTTTGCCATCCTACAAACTGCCATTATAATCCAGATTTAACCCTTAGCATTTTTTTTCATCTGCTTAATTTTTTATTAGGATCCTCTTCTCATTACTTATAAGTAAATTGCTGTATCAGACACAGTTTGGATAATTTGTTAAAGCTATTTCATAGAATTTCTACAGCGCTTCTGTGTGTTCTCACGTGAAGCTGATCAGTTCTTTCAAGAATAGTAAATAAATTAACTAGTAGTTCTTTCCTAGAACTTTAAATGTGACTTGGAGGATGCAAGTATCAAAACTGTACTCAGACATTACTTTCTTCATGCCTTTTGATGAGAATTCACATTATGTAAGGTTGATCAAGCATTTGCTTTTTAGATACCTGGTAGTCACAGTATGTTAAAGTACAAGGATTCTTGATTTTTTTTTTTCCCATCAATATTTGAAATAAAAAACTATAAATTACATTTTAGGAGCCTAAATATCATCTCCAGCATATATTTAAAACAAATGAGAACACAGAAAAAAAAAAAAAAGCCACCTTCCTGTTTTTGCTCTCTCCCCACGGAGCCCCACCCCTCTGAGCCCCAGACTTGATTCCGTCTATCTAGAAAGGAAGCAGTTTCAGACCTGCGGGTAGAGAAATTCAAGTTCTGGTTAGGAGTAGTGAGAACAACACTGGCAGCTGCAGAGTACTAAGGCCTTCCTTATTCTCAGATCAAGACTAGAAATAGTCAAAGTTTAGTAGCTGCTCCTACATGTTGTGTTCAGTATTTAAGAACTCAATACTAGATGCTTTTTGGTGCCAGAAACAGACCTTCTGCTGGGCAGGACCATACATCCTTCCATATTTGGAATGCACATTCCAAACCCCATCTCTTCTTGGTTTGATTTTTTTTTTTTTTTTTTTTTAAATTTCTTTTCTCGTTTTTTTTCTTTCTTCTTTNTTAAATCCATTGCTGCTTCTTAATTCTTGCTTCTTGTAAGACCTACAGCTGTCACTTAAAGACAGGAAATCAATGCATTGTCTTAGAACTGAACTACACTAACTGAACTTACAATGCTGCTGTTTCATTGTATTGCAAGATTCTTCACATTTTGTAACAAGCATATAAGACTTTCTAAGGATGTCTAAATTCCACTGGCAGAGTGTAGCAGTAGTTCTTGTTAGTTTAAAAGTTTTGGCCCTTCTTCACAACCATGTTATAAGAACTGTGAGTGTTTCTGGAGATATTGTATGAAGTCTGCATCATGATTTGTATGTGGGTACTAAGATGTCACTATGCAGCTGAGATAATGCAATCGATGCTTGTGAATAACATGAAAAACTAGTAATGCTGAGGTTTCTAAACACAGGTAAAATATTGTCAGATCTCTTGCTAAAATAGCTTGAACTAGCACTGTTGTTTGACTCCAAAAGCCTGATGACTGTGACTCTTGAGGGACATTTGACACTTTTATTTGGACACTGGTGGTCGCATCTGAGCTGAAGCAAAACAACCACCATAGAATCATAGAATGGTAAGGTTGGAAGGGACCTCAAAGATCATCTAGTTCCAACCCCCTGCCATAGGCAGGGACACCTCCCACTAGTACAGCTCACTCAAGGCCTCCTCCAACCTGGCCTTGAACACCTCCAGGCAGGGAGCAGCCACAACCTCCCTGGGCAACCTGTTCCAATGCCTCACCACCCTCACTGGAAAGAACTTCCTCCTAACATCCAGTCTAAATCTCCCCTCTGCCAGTTCAAACCCATTGCCCCTTGTCCTGTCATTGCAGGACCTTGTAAATAATCCTTCCCCAGCCTTCCTGTAGGCCCCCTTCAGATAATAGAAGGCTATTATAAGGTCTCCTTGAAGCCTTCTTTTCTCCAGGCTGAAGAGCCCCAACTCTTGTAGCCTGTCCTCATAGCAGAGCTGCTCCAGCCCTCTGGTCATCTTCATGGCCCTCCTCTGGACTCACTCCAACAGTTCCATGTCCTTCCTGTGCTGAGGCCTGCAGAACTGCACACAGTATTGCAGGTGGGGTCTGACGAGAGCAGAGTAGAGGGACAGAGTAGATGGGGCACCATCCTAGTGAGAGTTTTCTCAGTGTGCCTAGGTAGCCTTGACACTGTTTTAATAGCTCTGCATCTCGAACCTTAAGTTGCCAGACCTTATTATTGTACAGAGGTAACTCTTGCAGAACAATACTAGTAATTTCCTGTGTGTATGTTTCCGGTCATAGTCACGTGAATTGGAAATCTCAGTTTACTGGCGCGACTGGAGATCTTTGTGTGCAGTAAAGTTTCTGAGGTTGGAAGATTTCCTGGACAACCAACGACATGGCATGTGTCTCTATCTGGAACCACAGGGCACTCTGTTTGCAGAGGTAAGGATGTTTCTTTGAAGAGCTTGAGCACACTTTAAGAAGTTTTTCTTGAACTTACATTTTGTTCTGAAACATGAATTCTAACACATATTATTTGTACTGCAGGTTACATTTTTTAATCCAGTTATTGAAAGAAGACCAAAACTCCAGAGGCAGAAGAAAATTTTTTCAAAACAGCAAGGTGACTGTTTAATATAAACATACAAAGCTTAAAAATTGCACAAATCTGTTGACACTTTTTATGCAGACCTGGTATTTGCCTAGGAATAAAGCTGTTAATAATGAAGGATTTGGCGTTGCACTTAGAGTGCTTTGCTTTAGAATTCCTTAATATGCATTAGCATTTAATAGTGAATAATTAGGAATTGCTAAGGAATATGACCAATTCAGTTTGTTCTTCATAAACTATAAACTGATTAATTTGATTATTTTTTAATTATAGCTTTTGGTAACAAGTAAGGAAATTACTTGCACTCTATATTCTTTTTTTTTTTTTTTTTTCCACAATATCCACAGGCAAAACATTTCTCAGAGCTCCTCAAATGAATATTAATATTGCCACTTGGGGAAGGCTGGTAAGAAGAGCTATTCCTACAGTAAATCATTCTGGCACCTTCAGCCCTCAAGCATCAGTGACTGCTACTGGGCCAGTGGTCGATGCACACATTCCTGAACTAACACTGCCAGCCAGGTAGGTGATATCTGCAGTTTTTCAATGCTTTTAAGAGCAAGTGTAACAGGGAGATGCTTATGCCTCAATGTATGTAATGTTTATTTTGTTTATTCTGCAAGACTACAGACCTTCCAATGTTTTAACTCTGGACATCCATTTTATAGACAGATCTGCACACACAAGATTTGCTTTAAGAGAAATCTC
>VWZE01003472.1:324786-386776 GCA_013396675.1 Eubucco bourcierii
CTCTAGCAAGTCGACTGTGCCACACAGCTTGGTGTCATCTGCAAACTTGCTGAGGGTGCACTCCATTCCTCTGTCCATGTCACTGATTGTCCATGTCAATCTCCATAGTGTGCAGTTTTAAGTTAGTTTTCATATTATCAAAACAGTCTCTGCTATACACTGAGGAGTTATTTTTATTGCCAGTGACTCTCCTGTAGCCAAATTGGACTTTGAACACGAACCTGAGCCTCCACCAGCTCCACCCCGTGCATCTTCCCTTGGGGAAATATCTGAATCTTCTTCAGAGATAAAGGCTTCTGACATACCATCTCAGGCAAGTAACTTTCAAGCTATGCAGTTTAACAAAGTTGTAATATTGCTATCTTTATGATAGATTTCTTTTCTTAGTTTTCAGCATGTGCTTAACTTGCACGTGCAGAAAGAATCGTCTCAGACAGTTGTCTCACTGGTGGGAAACTGTCTCCATGGGCAGTGTATTTATTTCTCTCTGTCACTAGTTTCACCACAGGAAGAAACAAAAAGCACAAAATCACTAGACCATTCATGAAAAAATGGTTTTATTAACAAAGAGCAGAATGATTTGAAGCAGCAGGTTAAAAGCTCACTTATCTGTATCATCTCAAAAGTATCAATTTTACCTTAGATAATTCTTACATTAAGACTCTCACATACTTGTAGTTAACTCTGCATTTGTTTGTCTTTGAAATCAGTCTTAAATTCTCAGACTTTTTCTTCACAGGATGAAGTAACAGCTTTTGATTTTGAAAATGGCAAAAATAGTATTGTCCCAAAACTCCAGCCTGAAATAACCTGTGAGCATGATAGTCATCATTCAGACATAAAATACACCAACACCCGAGAGTCTGAAGATAGAAGGTAAAAATGCAGTGGTTTGCTGGTGATATAATTAATATTTCTGAAAGTTAAACTGCAAGATTTTTTACTGTCTTCTGTTTTGGTTTTGTGTTTGGTTGTGGGTTTTTTTCACATAGATCACAACAAAGATTTCAATTCAGTTTGAAGGATTTCCGGTGTTGTGCTGTACTGGGCAGAGGACATTTTGGAAAGGTAAATGTCTAAAGGCTATCAAATGTCAAGGCTGTATCAAGAACTAGATGTAGCTCTTGGATGAATTGCTTATCTTCTGTTTTAGGTGCTGTTGGCAGAGTACAAAAACACAAACGAGATGTTTGCTATTAAAGCCTTAAAGAAAGGAGATATTGTGGCTCGTGATGAAGTAGACAGGTCAGTTTATGAAATACAATACATAGATTCCTCAAATCAGTTACACTTGCTTTCTGCACAACTGTAAGCTTTACCAAGCAGTGGTTAAATTCACGGAAAGAGCAAAACAATTTGTCATCTTCCTGCTTAGTCGGCTGCTGCAGACACACAGTCTTTCTGCTGGGGCAAGAAGGGAGCAGTGAAGCCCAGCAATAATGATTTGTTTTAATGCCTCTTACCATGCCTATACTACAGTTCTGACTTAAAGCTGATCCCACTTTTCCTTTAAGTTCTCTTGCGGTTATTTGTTCTAATTATTCTCTAGACTTCTGTTGTACCTCAGGGGGATAGTGACTGTTTTCTTTGCTGTCCAAAACACCTATGATGTCGTTCTCTCAACCTGCAATTTACTGTTGTATTTTGTCCTTCATATTTTCACTTAAGTCCTGTGTATGCTCCACTGTCGTTGAGTTTTAATCTTTTTTGGCCCCTAATTCAGATTTTCCTTTCCTTGGAAGTGAAATAGCAGTTACAAATAGTGTGGTTTTCATGCAAGAAGGTCCTTTTATGGCTGTTTAATGGTGACTATATTCACTTAAGCTACAACTTAACCAGTTGACCTCAGGAGAAATGTGAAATTACTATAGATAGCTGTCTATAATATTGTTTCTGTTTTTTCCACTTGATTTTAGTTGTATAAGTCTAGGTTCTGGGAGTTACTCGCCCCACACACACAATGAATTCACCCAGACTAGACTCAGCTGACTGGAAGTTAGGGAATGAAGCTTTATATTCATAGCTTAGCACCACATACAAGCATATATTTACAATATGTTACAATTACTTACAACTATACAGTTATAAACAAGTTAAAAGGAATACAGGAACACAGTACCCCTCCCAGAAGTCAGAATGCTCAGGAGGGGCTCCCAGCCACCCTTCCACCTTTTTTTCCACCTCCTTCCCTTATCCCAGAGTCTGCCTTACCTGCAAGGTGAGTTGGAGGGATTGGCAAGCGGGGTTAGAAGCAGAACAATTAGTTGGGTTACACAGACCCAGGCAGAAGCAATTAATATGGCAGAAGCCAGGGAGAAACACTGTCATATCTATCTTTGTGTTCTGGTTTTCATACCTCTCAGTAAACCTGTGGTGATGTCCACTTCACTCATTGTTTTCTTTTCACAGCCTATAATCTAATTTCTGTCATGGAAATAACTCCAATTAGTTTCAGACCAGCACAATATGATATGTAAGAGGTTTGAAGCTAATATTGCAAGGAATCAGTGCATCCATAATGCAAATCTGAGTATTTGGAAGGAAAACTAACAAGAGTAGGATTTTCATGGACTGCTTGCTAGGTTTCCTTTTTCGTTTGTGAAAGCTACATGTAACTTCTCTCTTGAAACAAAAAATGTTTTTAAATTATCCTGAGGAATGGAGAGAAAAACATAAAGTATATATTAGCAATAGCTTCTGAGACTTAAAAAAAATCACAGTTCAGGATTGAGCTTTAAGTTTTTTATGATTTTCTGTTGGCAGCTTGATGTGTGAAAAGCGAATATTTGAAACTGTGAATAGTGTAAGACATCCCTTCCTGGTGAACCTCTTCGCTTGTTTCCAAACCAAAGATCACGTTTGCTTTGTAATGGAATATGCTGCTGGTGGGGATCTGATGATGCACATTCATACTGATGTCTTCTCTGAACCAAGAGCAGTGTGAGTATCCATCCCTTTTTGTGGCATTCAGTGAGGGGCACTTTTTGGTGCTAAGATATGTATCACCACGTGCTTCTGCGTTCTGTCATTTTAATAAATACTGTTCCAAGTTTTTAAAAGAGTTAGAGACTCAGATTTTGTTAGAAAGAGACATGCAGGTTTAACGTGCCTGAATCTACACTGAATTACAAAATTACAAACAACATAATGTTTATAATACTCTTTTTTTTAAGATTACATTAAAAAGCTCAGTGAAAAGTTAAAATGGCAGACAAGGCTAAA
Organism: Eubucco bourcierii; assembly: GCA_013396675.1. Taxonomy (NCBI): domain Eukaryota; kingdom Metazoa; phylum Chordata; class Aves; order Piciformes; family Ramphastidae; genus Eubucco; species Eubucco bourcierii. The sequence continues at coordinate 328,009 of VWZE01003472.1, forward strand.
AAAAAAAAAAAACACCACCAAACTAGAACTCTTTCACTACCATGGCAGTGGACACTACAGAAAACTTGTCCTCCAGGCCAACTGAACATACTACAGCTTGAAAGCTGCAACTTCTTAAGCATTCTTGCCATCTGACCTCAAAATTCTGACCTTGTAGAAAAGTAATCTATACCTAAGGAAAGAAAAGACCTGTAATCTTCAGAAGGTGGTCGATAAAAAGATCATCCATCATGGGCTTCACATTCTTCTCTTTTACTTTCTCAACAGGTTCTATGCTGCATGCGTGGTTCTTGGACTTCAGTATTTACATGAACACAAAATAGTATATAGGTAAGTAGCCACTGAGCCATTTCCAACAGATGAATTTCAGCTCTTCTGAACAGTACTGAGGAAACATCAGTGATTCCATTTTTTTTTCTCAAATGTTAATTTAGGGATTTGAAGTTGGATAACTTATTGCTGGACACAGAAGGCTTCGTGAAAATTGCTGACTTCGGTCTCTGCAAAGAAGGTAGTGGCCCTTCAGTTTTCTTTCTAGGGCAGTCCCATAGCCTGGTCTTACTCTTGACTTGTTCCTTGAGACTTTTAAACTGCCAAACAAGTACAGTGTGTACTTACACAGTATCATTTGATTGAAAAATCCATTCTGATTGTACAGACATAGAGGTAGGAGGAAATAAGAGAAACATCTGAGCACAGCCCTTTTTTTTCAGTTGTAAGCATCACTTGATTCTTAGTTCATCATACCTGTGCTTGTTAAGCTGCATTTTCCAAGTTAGTAGAAAAAGCATTAGGTGTTCCTCATTATAACTGAACATGCCAACACTGTACAACTCAATCAAGTACCATTATCTGTAAGACAGTCTTACTTTTTACAAATACTTTATCTGTTTTTTTTAAACACTGAAATAGTCACATCTCTAAGTGTATGGAAATGACATGCAAAGTATGCTATAGCTGAAATAGAGGCAGTTATCTCAAAAGGAAAGCCTAGATGTTAGAAATTTACTTTCAAGCATCCCACTACTGGCAACTATCTTTTAAGTAGGACATAAAATAAAGGTAGCAACTGAAATATGCCCTCTCATTAGGTTATAAGATTAGGAAGGGTCCATTTCCTTCTCCAATACAGACAGTATAGTCTGTCCACTGTATCTCTTTTGTTGATAGCCTAAGAGGGAATTCAGTTGGTGTTCAGACAGTACTGTTGCCTTCAGTACCCTAGGGAAAGTTTTGTGACTTTAGCTACAACCAAGTTCCGTAAATGACAAAAGAAAACACGGACAAGGAAAGCTCCTTGGTTTACTTCCTACAATAAATTAATTTCTTAAGCTTTCTGCAACAGCTCCACTTCCGTCACATCAGCCTTTGTGGTGCTAATGTCCCAGCCTGTGCCACTTCTGCTCAGGGCTTATTTTGCTTAAAGCTGTTTCACTCCATATTTTGCTTAACTCTATGTACTTTTGCCACTGCAGATGTATCCATGGTAGGCACGATTGACTTGTGTACCACACTTTCCCCTACTAGTAAGCAGAAGTAGAGCATAAGATTGGAAAATCACACTCAAGCAGAGATCACTGGGTGACAGATGTAACTGCAAGTTTAACGTGGACCGTTGTATGTAGTCAAGGACAGAAAAACTTAACACTGAGGCACACATGGCACATAGACATGGGAAGGAGTTTTACCTTATTGGCCTGTATCTTCAGGACAGGCCTTGGAACTACAATACCAGCTGAAACTGCTCTAGAGGGAGGTTTTGTTTGCTGCAGGACTAGGTTATAGGATGGCAAAAAAATGTTGCCTGCATTTCACTAACTGTAACTTTTCAGGAATGGGATTTGGAGACAGAACAAGTACGTTCTGTGGCACTCCAGAATTTCTGGCTCCAGAGGTGCTGACAGAAACTTCCTATACGAGAGCTGTAGACTGGTGGGGTCTTGGTGTACTTATCTATGAGATGCTCGTGGGTGAGGTAAGTTCCAGTAAGATACAACAGAGTCATAATACCAATATGTGTTCAAAAACTTTAAAAACTCAAGATAGCAGCAGCCTGTCAACATTTATTATGCCCTACCTGCATCAATACCTGTGGATATAGTAGGTATAGGCCTACCTAATTTGAGTGAACATCTTCATGACTTTCATCAAAAAAGAGTCTTTAATAAAATTGAGCAGCTACTTACCTGACACTAGCTCCTGTGATGCTGTAGAGGTTGGTAAATGATGTTATGAGTTTGATTATCAGCAGTTGTGGAAGTGAGCGAGTTGTAGCTCCTCCAAGACTTAACTTTTGATTTTTGTTTGGTTGTTTTGTTGTTGGTTTTTACTTAGATTGTTATGCTTTTAAACTACACTAATGGCACATTAGTATCAGTGCCTCTAAGCAAGAACATAGCACCTCTGGTTTGGGGCAGCTCAGTTTCCAGCACACATCTATTATTGTCAAATTTGGGTGGATACAGCCATAGCAGTCTTCTGCTTTCAAATGCTTTTGGAGAGAAGATAAAACTCCTTTAGTGCATAGAACTAGATAGTAGTGAAAGATTATGCCAAACACAGTGCTATTTACCATGTGAACTACAGCTGCATTAAACAGAACACCCCAGTTCATGGAAATGAGCTGGTGTAACTAAATTCCTATGGAGTTATTTGTGTATGTTGCTTTCTTCCTGGTCCATTTTTGTTACAGCATCCTCCAGGTAGCAGAGGGATGGTTAACATGATAAAATCCAAAGGAAAATTAGAGATTTGCTTGTTAATTTTTTTTTTCTTTTTTAATATGATCATTCACCTTCCTCCCACTTCCTTTCAGATAAAAAAGGACAAAAGGCTTGTAGGGTGTTGCCTACATCTGTCAGGCCACCTCTGCACAGTCTGAAAACCCCTGAGCAGTAACATGCTAAAGATACTACAAAAACTAATTACTAATTAGTCTTGACCATGTTACTTGTGAGTGACAGCTCTTCCTTGGAAGACTTGATACATACTTTCCATGTTCTCTGTGTATCTTGTGTCAGAGTCCAAAGAAGATCCCAGTTTTACGTGTTTGTCTCTACTTTAAAAGGTGCATTTTCAAAGCATAGTCCCTTGCAAAGCATTAAGGGATAATAACCAACTTGCCTTACTTTCATCTCTTCCATAAGGAAGAGTTTTTGGGTAAAGGAAGACTTCTCCTCAGGGTGTCTGGTTCCAGACAGCCAGTTGAATATGTGTTGTTTTCAACTGTAACTGATTTCTGAGCCTGTTTAACAGTATTTTTTCATTACTTTGATTAGTCTCCCTTCCCTGGAGATGATGAAGAAGAGGTGTTTGACAGTATTGTAAACGATGAAGTGAGATATCCACGATTTCTGTCTACAGAAGCCATCTCAATAATGAGACGGGTGAGAACATAATATTACACTATTCCCTTATCCTCTTTCCTTTCTAACGTTTATGAAATTCATTACTTTAAAGAACTCACGCTTGGGGTTGGGGTTTTTGCCTACAATTACATTTAGACTTGCTGTACTTGTGCCATGCTGCCTATCACCTTAAATGAAAATTGTCATCAGAGCCATTCCACTTCATTTAGGAAAAACTGTTTCTTCTAAAATGTAAAGGACTAGGCTCCGTTTTCTCCCTGAACTATGTTTCCTACTAATACCTAAACAGAGGAGCTCAGCTCTTTGCTGAGAATACTGCTGCATTGAACTATCTGGTAGATTTACATTGTCACATGAATATTTTAATTCAAGGACTTGTTCTGGTTTCTGGAACACCGTACACATGGCATCTGCAGTCCCATTCTTGGCAAAGAACAGCTGATTTTATTCATGATTGTCATTAGTGCTATCCTTGGTGTAATGCTTGTCTAAAGATGATGCTTGAACCTGTCTGAGTTAGCTCCTTATCAGAGTCACTATCAAGGCCTCAACTGGAGGCGATTCAAAGCCTTTGGAAGCAGCCCCTCCACATAAATGTCTGACACTGACTATTAGTCCAGCAGCCAATTCAGCAAGGTGCTGCAGCATACGAGTTTAAGCATGTCACAGTAACTACTGCAGCACTGGTGTTTAAGTAATATCACAAATATTGTATAGCTTAAAATGACTGCTTTTTCCCAGGGAGCCTTTGGCTCAAGAAAGAAGAAAGAACTGTTTTAAGACAGTACCTGTGGAAAATTGTAATGCAAATAGCCACTGGGAACTGCTACATTGCACCCAGAGTATGTGCACCCTTTGTGGTTGCAGTTTGCTAGTTGTAGTTGTGCATGTGCTGCTCCCACCTGAGAAATTCTTACATAATACAGAAGACATTGTTTTGTTGGCTGCATCATCAACCTACTCACCCACACTGATGCTGGGCACTCTTGCCTGGAACAGGGGTCTGCACATAGGAGCATGATGCACAAGTGCAAGCATCTAATTAGTGGTTTTGGTGTTAATTGGAAAACCCTTTCCTTTTACTGGGTGTGTGAAGCAGCAGTCACCCCTCTCTTGGTAACTCTTGTGAAGTAGCTGGGCACAGGAGTCAGCAGAGTGGTCTCTTTTCTAAGCCAAGCAAGCAGCACTAACTTACGTAAATCCTATATCCTCTCCAGCTGAACGCCTGCCCCACAAATCACCCTAGGTACCAGGGCTTAGCAGTGAGACCAGTTAGTCTCTTCTATGTTCATAGCTAGGCTGCTGGTGGAATTGTGCTTACAGATTCAGGCATCAAAAGGGCACAGCTGTCTCTAGCTACCTGCATCCAGAGGACCAAGCATTTACTGTCGGTCAGGTAGTTTCACTGTCCATCTAATCTTCATCTTGGTAGCAGTCATTTTCCTTCTACCCCTAAATTTGTGCACTGAGATCTTGCATGTTTTGTCAGCTGTTACGAAGAAATCCAGACCGACGTCTCGGAGCTGGAGAAAAAGATGCTGAGGATGTCAAAAAGCATCACTTCTTCAGGGTGAGTACAAGCCAGTACTGCTAAGGACACAAAGGAGCAATAGACAGGAAACTAAACGTCAGCTGATTTCTTTTACAGCTAATAGATTGGAATGCTTTACTGGGCAAGAAGGTGAAGCCTCCTTTTGTACCTACCATTAGAGGGCGAGAAGATGTTAGTAATTTTGATGATGAATTTACCTCCGAAGCACCTATCCTCACTCCACCTCGGGAACCAAGGATACTTTCAGAAGAAGAGCAGGAAATGTTCAGAGATTTTGATTACATTGCTGATTGGTGTTAACTTCTAGACACTGTGAAACCCCAGCTGACTGGCTCACAAGAATGCCTCTCTCAGAAGGATACCGACCCTTCAATTGCTCTCTGTGCCACCTGTAGCTTCTGTTTTTTTTAAATCACATGAAGATCCTTTAAGTACTGTTTTAACACTCTTGTGAAGAGTGGCCTCTTTGTATATTGTTTTTTTTATCCGAGCACTGGAACACAGGTCTATGGAGTTCTTACGCTGAGTTGATGAACCCAGGCTGTATTAAGCTTCCCACACGGGCACACGTGGATCTGTACCGATTCTCTCACTCCTCTACAGCAGATAACATCACTTTGTCATAGTTCTGCCTTAAGTGGGAAAAGCAGACTTTGAGCTAGGTAACTGCTTGTCTCTGCTCAGCCACACTGCAATAGAAGTTTGGGATACTCTTGACACAGAACACGGTTCTAGCTGGAGAAGGCAAATTATTTCAGTTCAATATTACCTTGTGCAGTCTACAAAGCTACACATTTCTATGTACACATTCATCTTCTTAAGATAATGGTATGGAGAACAGGTATGCCTTGTTTTGTAAATTTTCTATGGTATTTATTAGGAAAAATGTTCAACACCTTGCCTTTGAGATAACAGCAGCATAAGTGCTTCCATTATGAAGAAAAAAATCCAGAAAAACCCAGAAAGTTTACCAAAGCCACTTGCCAAACAGTTTTGCCTTCAAGCTTTTAAAGCATGGCTTAAAACCCTGGTCACTATGGAGAATGTAACAAGGATGTTGCTCAGTCTAACCACACAGAGCAAAGCGTTTCCCTGGCCCATCCACTTCTGTACTCAGACTCATGCCTTTCCCACTCACCGAGTGGACGGAGAAGTTAACCACCTAGTCTATGTAACCACCTAGATCATCCTGTACCTGCTGTACAGTACCATATCGCTGTTAGAAGATGTAGGGATCCTCACTGTATACATGCTGTGAACATGTATAGCTGGAAGCTGTAATGTATTCTTATGTCCAGGCAAGTAATTTAATGATACCATTTCATTCGCTTTGCTCCGTGGCCAAGTGAACAACATAAAGCTCTGAGTGAAACAAGTATTTGTATGCAGATAGGCCACTGAACTCCAGAACTTAGATTGGCAGTTACTAAGGGTAAAAGCAATATGTTGTAACAGAATGTATAAATATTTTTGATAAAAACGGTGTGTATTTTATAAACCCCTTAACACTAAAAGCTGTACCTCAAAAGCTGAGAAACAACACAGACCAGACACTGTGCACACTTGTAAACCAAGAGCTGTTTTTGGCATCTGGTGTTCTTTGGGCAAACACTTGAGAATAAATTTCCCACACAGTCCTTAGCTCTAGCACTGTTCAAAGCTGATCTCATCTCACAGGTTCATCCGAGCCAGGTGTTTGCTGTTCATGGGCTAAGACAGTGAGAATTGGCACTCCAATGAAATCTTAACTTTTTAATTTACTCAAAGCAGACATGCAAACCCCTCAAGTATGCAGACACTGAGGTGGTTGTTCAAAGTCATGTTGCTGGACAGACCCACAGGGTCAGGCAGGGGAGAGGCTTAGGGGCTCAAAAAAAAAGGATTAATATGTCTAAATCAGGCACATACCCACCCTGCACTGGAACAAGGCAGGCATCTGTACTAGCCCTACAAATCACATTTGGCAGGGTGAGTCAACTTTTCAGCATCACTCACTTTCAGATTGTAATTGGTAAGAAACATCATACTCCTCTATCTAGCTGAAACCAATACTTTTGAGGTACAGTCAGCTCACCCTTTTTGGTTCCCAAATATACATATGAGCATCTAACAGGGTGCTTAACACTTATGAAAGTATCCTCAAAAATACCTTTTTGTAACTACATCTTGTACAGAAATCTCTTTTTTTTTTTTTTTGTTAAATCTAAATAAATCACTAAAATTTTAAAAAAAATTAGGGGGCAGGGTATGTTCACCCAGTTAAGCTGAAAGAAAGCACTAATTTTATCTCTGTAGTTTTTAAACTATTTTTAGGCAGATTAAGATTTTAAACCCTAGATTGTAAATATATTTTGCTATACTTTATCTGTATGTGGCTGCTCAAGCACTTTGTAAGGAAATTAGGATATTTTAGAATGGTACACTATGCATTAAAATGAAATGTGCCTTTAACAAATGTCATTCTAAGTGTTTTGCAGTCATTAATATCACAAATTAAAGTTTTAAATAGAGTAATTTGTAAATCGTGTCCCAAACATGATTTTGCTGTTTCTTGAATTGACTTGTCATGTTTTTCACAGGTAACTTCAGAAAAGAACATGCTCTCAGGAAGGGACTTTGAGCTACCACTAAGTACTGGATTTCTCTATGTAAAAATAGTAACTCTGAGTTATACCTTCTTTCTGAGGCTTAAGGAAAGCAGCCTCCTCTTGCTTGAGTGAACAATCCTTCTGAAAAGAGCAAGAGAAGACCATCTCTATCAAAGTCTGGCCAGCTGGAATCAGCATCCTCCCCTTGCAGCTTCCTTTGAAGGCAGGGGGAGATGCTGCTCACTTCCCACCTGCAATGTCTCTTGATTAGTTTCTCCTCCCACCATTACATAGGAAAGCTCTGTAAACAAACAAAAACTTATACTCACCCACAGCAGCCTTGTTCTTTAAACGGAGTGAAGCTTTCTTTTTTAAATGTATCAAGAAATCTTTACTCTTAAGAACAAACTAAAATTTGACATGAGACCACCATTGCCTAGAGACACTTTGCTTTGATATTTAACTTAGCAATCGTTCCAGAAAGGGCTAGCTCCGAATAATGGTACTTCCTATTACCTTGTCTAAACTGCAGTTGAAGTAACATAGGAAGTGCCTCAAGATATTATGTCCTTGCCTTTGCTATGGTGGGGAATGCAGTCCTTCAGTACTGTCTTCTCCCAGGTTTGCTGCTGAGAGACCTCCCAGCACCAACATACAAGCATTAGGCAGAGAAACAGAGAACCTACCAAAGCTTGAACTATAGCCCATTCTCCTTCCTTGCATTTTAGGCACTACTTGTCATAGAGCCTTTGCTACTCATCACTCTGTAACTGAAGGTAAAAACCAGCTGCTGAGATGCAGTGATCTCCCCAGTTCCCTATGCCTATCCCTCCACCCTGAGAACTGCAGGTGTACTATACACACAGACATCATCCACCAACTGCCCTGAAGCACTTCAGCCAGTCACAAGAGCTCATTGCTGAATGAGAAACCTCTGTAAAAGAAGCTAAATTCCTTAGCTTTATCAAAAAAGCTTACTAGAAGGGTTTTAACTGCCTGAAAATTAACTCAGAGTTGCACTGTTTTTTTTTTTTTCCTGGAGCACTTCACATTAACTGTTAGTCCACTGGGACCAGCAGTAACTGGCTTTCAGTGTATACAGTTCATTCAAACATGTTCCAAGTTCTCTCTCTTTAGGCTGTACAGTTGCTACCATCTCCACACCAAGGGTAGTGCTGAACTGCTTGCAGTACTGCAGGCACAGACAGGGTCAAGCCAAGATACCAGTCTCCCTGTACAGCCCTCCAGAGCTTTGCACAGATTATTTAAGTTTCAGACCAGGCAGCCTTTACTGTATGTAACAATTTCAGCTGCAAGCTTGTCCCTTGCAAATGCTCAAGCAAAATGCCTGAATGCATTTAAAAATCACAGCATTATTGCAGAAGTAAGTTTCAGCCATTTTTCCACCTCCATGCAGTAGATGTATGCTGGAAAGCATACTCCTGGCAAAAGAACTTCCACCTTTGCATTTCCAAACTGTAATGGCACATTAAAGATGAGGCCCTTCTTATTCAAAGCATCATGCCTTCTCCTCTTGAGGAAGGCAAAGTACTCAGAGCACGACAGGGAAGCCCACGTCACAAAAACTGTTATACCAAGGTGTAAGGAAATCTATTGGATATTAGAATGCAATCCTGTCTTAACATCTGCACCAGACTTTTTCATGACTGCAACCAGCAGCTTCAGTGATGTAGCAGAACTGTACAACCTTTGTTACTTGTTTACAGAGAAAAAAAACAAAAGCGCTGAGCTGCCACATTTCAATAGTCTCAACTGGCAGAAGAAGATTAAAACTAACCCAAGAAAACAGTGAGGACTATTGACGATTAGTGCTGGACACAGCCTTCCCTCTGCATGGCTCAGGACCAGATGTGGAGCAGGCTGACCCCTCAGCTGTTCATCTTGGCAATTAAAATTAATTTGCACCTGTGATACAAAATTAACTCGGGAACCTGAAGACTCCCCATGAAGTACATTTGTTACTTTGCACACAAAGAATACTGTCAGGAGGCAACTCGTTTTCAAAGCTGCTAGCTTGGAGAAGGCTGAATGACTTCTGGATTTCACTTCTCAGCATCTGGTGCATCAATTCAAACAAGCAAGTGCTTGCTTTAGACAAGTGCCAAAAGCTGCACCACTGGCCAGTCAGGCTGGAGGGCAGACTGACTGAAAGTTTTGTGGGAGTTTCCCCAATGGCTTCTACTGCCTCAGGAGCCCCGAGTGAGTTTAAGAGCCCCTCTCNCTCCTATTGGGTGACAGCCATGTAGGCTAACCTATTGTGAAAGAACCCAAGATTCTGACACATCAGTCACAGAGCCATGTATTAATAGAATGGATTTGCCTGTCCCTTCCAGTGTCACCTTCTTGTTGCCACCTCAGCTCTCAAGGGGTTTGCTGACAGCTCCTGTCTAGGGCTGTATACTCCAAACCCCTGCGTACCAGTTGCCAGGAAAGGCTCCTGTCTAGCTTGGTCTAGCTTAGACCAAGCATGCAGCCCTTAAGATGTGTGTATTCAGTCATATTCACACGATGGTGTTTTTCAAAAACAGTTTATTTGGGAATTAAGTAATATTTTAAATTTTCCAAAATACATCTTACTAGATCCCTACAAAAGAAATCTAAATAGGTACAACAATATGAAATTAACTTTGTTGCAACAGCTGTTAAATATTTACTTCCACTAATATATACATACAAAATGCCACACAATGAGCTTGTTTACCCTTGGAATGTGTGCTGTGTTCCAGCAGTTATGCTCCTTCTCCATAGCCTCCAGTTCCACAACATGAAGACTCAATATTAACACTTTGTACATCCTCTGTTATAGGCAAAATTCAAAAGTTTATTGTAGGTTGGTTGGTTCAGGGTTTTTTTAATTTCTATTAAAAAAAAACAAAAAACTCTGCACTTTCACAGCTGTGGTAGTTTGTCAACTGGGGTATCAAACTTGAAGTCTGCTGGGAAGAGATCTGGAGCCCGAGGATAGATCAGCCTGTACGATTGTCTAATTGTAACATCAGCCACACCAGCAATGTCACCAATTTCTAAGACAAAAAGCAGGTAAGTGTTTAGTTTTGTTTTTTTTTTCACTTTTGCCATTTGTACTGAAGAAACCAACAAGCACAATCTCACAAGCAGCTTAATTTGTAATTCTCCTCAATGCCTGATAAAAACACCTCTAACCACACTGACTACTATTCTGTACACGTCTTCCCATATGCCATAATTCGACCTGTACCATTCGACCATTTTGGAATATCATCAGGTTCAAACTGGTAGAGGAATGTGAGAGCAGAAGACACTAGAAACACCTACTGCAAACTGAACATGTACTCAGTAATATTCTAATAGATCTTCATCAACATCAGGTTCTTTGGTTTTCCCCTTGAATTAAATACAAGCAAAACTGGCACTAAAAAAAAGGCATATACAAGAAGTGATACCTTCAGCTAAACATGGAATTTATTTACTTTAAAATGCATTAAGCCAGAAGCAAAGCTTTTGAGTGGAACAGAAATGTGTACTTATTCAAGATTTAACTAAGTTAACCAAACTTGGGCATTTAAACTTTGAACTGCATGACAGCTTTCAGCACTGTCAGGGCACTAAAGGAGCATGGAGTCACATCTGTATCCATAGCAGGCAGCTTTGTGTTTCAACCATCACTCTTAAGAGACATAATCCAATAGCTCAAGGCAAGTAAAGATGAAGGCACTGTACTGCTTGGGCTCTAGATAACTCAGGAAACTGCCAACATGATGAAAGCTCCAGGGACAGGGCAAGTGCTGATTAATGCAGAACAAAGCACCAGGACCTGACAGGTAGTGGCTGTTCTTTTCCTAAAAGCAGCTCTCCAACATTTCTGATGTGGACTAAACACAATGCAGAGCCAGCTTCCAGCACCTGGACCCATTTGTCACACCAAGTTCTAACCACCATAGTTTTATCTCCCCTCCTTCCCCATTCACTGCTCCTACATAGGCCTGATTCTCTTGGGGCTGACCCATGCTGCTCTGAAGCTTAGGAACAGTCTTGAAGAACACTGGTTTCCTAAGGGTCACCCCACCACAAGAGAGCAATGCCAAAGGTGATTTCTGGCCAAGCTTGCTGTCCCACCACTCAATCTTTGTCAAAGACTCTTTAAGAGGTCAAGGGTTAATTTAGGCAATTCCCTATGGTGAAACAACCCAAGCCTCAAAGTAATCTAAAGCCTGCAAAACCCCCCAGGTTTGCACTGCAAGTATTTGAGACCAGCAGAACATACACATGCAAGTGTTAGCAGGAGGGAAGTTAAAACTACGCTCATTTAAATGCACTGGTTCCTTGCATTCAAGAAACCAACTCCTAGTGCCAGAACAAGAAAACAAAGGTTTACCTTTTTGTGTCCTTTTCTCTGCAGAAGCTTGTGATGCCATGTAGATAGCTGCAGCTGCTACGGAGATAGGGCTTCTCCCAGGAACCAAATCTAATTCCACAGCTTTACGGGCAATATGTGTTGCTGCCATTTGTACTTGTTTGGGAAGACCCAGATTAGAACAGAATCTTGACATGAAGTCTCCAGTTGTAATCAGATCTACACTGGTTTCAAGAGCTTTCAAAATAAGTTTAAAGCACCGACCTATTTCCTTCTTTGAAATCCTGGACACTGCACATATTTCTAAACAAAAAGTGAAAATTAAAAACTTCAGGTTTGACAGGACTTGCTCCCCTAAAAGAATTTTTTCTTAACTTATTAAGACCCACAAATAAAGTCAATGTCATGAATGTCACCATCACTAAATAAGTTTTGCACATTTGTGAAACTTCTACATCCTTTCAAGTCAGTGCACATTTTTTGTAAAGAGCTAACCAACACATCTTACTTAGTAAGAAGAGTTTGGTACTCAATGCCAAAGAGAGTTCTGTCCCTGTCAGGGAAAGTTGCACATTATGGGGAAGCTGCAGAACTGTGGGTTCAAATTCCGTTACAACAGTCCGCATCACCCTCTGACCTAGGCAACACCTTTCAAGTTTTATCAATGCTCAGAATGACTTTCAAATGCCTTTTTTTTTTTTTTAATGCATAATAACCAGTATTTCCATGCGTGAGAGCCTACTCGTGTCACAGATACAACAAACTTCTAGACTCCACCCTACCCTCCTCCTCAAAGGTGAGCTGCAGCTGAGAACAATCAATGCAACAGTCTAAGAACACCAGTTTCCTACAGTGACAGTAACTAGACCTCTCCTATATAGCAAAATTGAATCTGTAAAACCAAAATCTTACCTTTAAATGTTCTTGGAACACCCTCTTGCCTACAGGCTATGTAGAGACAAGCAGAAGCAATAGCATCATTACTCCTCCCCTTCAGGCTCTTCTGCTCATATACTTGCTTGAATAAATTATTTGTTCGATCCTTCAAAGCAAGAAAACTAAATTTAATTAACTTTAGGCCATTTAATTAGCAGCAATATCAAAAATTCATGTGCTCATTATATTATGTTAACTAAGACAATGCTAGAACAATTTAAGGAAGGGAGACATGAACTTACAACTATATTTCTAGGGAGGTTGATTCTGTCTGCCATGTTGGTAATTTCTTTAAAAGCATTCATCATTGCACGATCGGAGCTGCTCATAGTTCTGCGATTTTGGTACTTTGAATTCCCAAATTCATCAAAACTTGCTGCACCTGTGCCCTGAAAAGAAAATTTTTCTTGTCAGTGAAAACACAAGCAATTTCCCTATTTCAAGAACAAGCATATTCCAGCTATATACACCTTAATTTGAGGTGTTCAGCTCAAACACTTATGCAAATGAACATGGCTGAAACATGTTCTAATCAAACACTGTTCCAACCATCAGACTCTGTGTTTCACACTGACTGTGCATACTTCTATTAAAGACACAATTTTGCCTAAGAGGGTCTGAAATGTCTAGGGTCTTCAATTAGCCATTAGTCTGAAACACGTCTTTAATACCATGTAACACCATGTCAGATTAGTAACAGCTGAAGGTAACAGCATGGTCTGTAAATTCAGAAGAGCAATGTCTGTAATTCATATTGTCTGCTTCCATGTTTGCTGTCACAGCACTTGGAGCCGTGAGTTCTCTCAAATGGAAAACGCTTCTTCACAATTCCAAGTCATGGGTAGAAACCTGGATTCCCTGAATCAGCAAGCGTTTATTATTTGTCAGCCTTCAAATGGTTTAGCTGGACAAGGATATCCAACTTTTATTACAGACAGATTTGGCCATTTAAGCAAGCTGATAAGGTGGCTGCAGACATGGACTACAACACTGTTCTGTTCTGCCAAAAATGGTAAGCATAAAGCAGATCTTGACTGATGACTGACTGCAAACCTGGCTATTTCCATCTAGCATTTGCACATGGAGCTCTCAAGTTGGAGACACAGCCATGCATCAGGGTGCCCAGGTGGTATAATGCAGGGGCAGGATACAGCGAACACCCTGCCACACTATCCCTCAGGTCTACCCTAATGGAGAAAGAGCTTTTTAATTCTTTCCTGACCCATGTCCTTGGGAATAGACCTTCTATTTTAAAACAGTTTCTAATTCTATAATCTCTTCCTGGTGCATATCTGCATTTAATACATGTTCTTTGGCTGACTCCCCCTTGACTATTCACTTACATTGTCCCACTTCCCTAGACCAAAGGACTCCAGTTACACCCCAGTTCTGACAAGCTCAAGGGATACCTCCACTGTTGAGACCTACATCTGAGGCACGCACACCATTTGACACTGCTGTGGAGACTGAAGACTCCAGCATAGAAGTTTCCAGCCCTCACAAGTTTCCCTAGCACCTTAATCAGGCCCTCTATGCCAAATGCTATAATCCAAGACCGTTCTTGGGTTTTGCCAACTCCTTCAAGGACCCTTTCAGATGAAAGGACCATCCATAAATGACCTTGACACCAATGCAGCAGAGGGCTGCTCCCCAGACAATCCTACTTCCTTGACTGGATGAATACCTCCAACTATCCAGCAGTCCCCAGTAAGGTTTGAAGGAAATTAAAGAGCAAGAATCAAGCACAACAAGCTTCAGGCCACAAAGAGTGTTATAAATGTACCTGCAACACTAGACTTTCCTTTCAGAAATTATGCCAAAACAACTTCCCTTGACCCAAAACACACAGGAGTCTAAAGGTCAAAAGATCCCTTCCTGGTCATCATTAATACCTCTGCTCCCTGTGATGCATTACATTTGTGCAAATCCTGGCCTCCCAGGCCAGCACTATGCTTACAAGAACTGGGTGCGCTCAAAATCTTGCAGATGTCAGAAGAGTAGACAAATACCTACCAATCCTGACTGCAAGTACCCAGTCAGTATCTAATCTGTCTTCATGTCAGCAGTGCTTTACCAGGAAACACTGTTTTCCCTGGTCTACTACACATCTAAAAGACTTTTTTTTTTAAATGGTTTTCCTTAACCTCTCATTTTCTTGCTGCTACTTAGAGCTACCTTTTCCTTTCACCATTTGCTCACCTATATTGAAACTGCCAATACAGCTACAGGCAAGTTCTGTTAGCCAAAGGAGTTTCCCATGTCAGTATGAGCACTCTCCAAGAGCCATACTAAACACAGACCTCACAACTATAAAAGGGTTGGAAAATACTCCTCCATCTCAACCGCTTAAACAAACCACAGCAATTGTCCCTGCACTGGCTATTTAAATGCACCACTACTTTCCTTCTGGAGCTTTCATCTGGGGGACAATGCATTGTTGGATTCAGCTTTTGACAATCATGTTAGAAGTCCCCTTCCCCTCATGGAGAAAAAACTGCTGTACAGTTTTAACTGAAATCAAACAGATTTTAAGCATCATATGGTTTATCATTATGGCCTTTATGAGACATTTACTCATACCTTTGCAATCTAAACAAGAAAGATTTAACTCCTTCCTTTGACAAGTACCTGTTTGGCTTTCAAAGAGAGCAGAAACCTCATGGACACAACCCTGGAAACAGGCGCAAAGATAAAGTTTGAGTGAGAAAAAACAGAAATAGCAGAAAGTAGAAATGCCACTACCATTATCCACATCATTGACTTGAGCTTATCCACAGCACCAACAAATGTCCCAAGATCTGTCAAGTCTTCTTGCCCAGTACAACCAGCTCATTATACAGTCTGATGGATCCTTTCTTCTTTTTCAATCACCACTCCATGATATCCTGCCACTGCTTATCAATACAGCACTTCCAGATCCGGGTCATACAGCCTGACAACAACCAGCTTCCTCTCAGAGGGATCTGATCAAAGGACAGGAATTCTACACCAAGAGAAGTACATTAGTATCCTATTTGACCAGTCTAAATTCTCTTTGCAGTCACTACAGAAAGGTGACAAAACTTAGTTTTCTTTTAGATTCATAGAGAAGAGGTCTTTATATCAACGCAGACCTAGAATTTGCTCGTTCAGGTTTTTTTTTCCAATAAGGATTTTAGGAAGAAAAAAAACCCAACATATATATAGATATAGATATACTTGCAATCAAGTCACAACTAATTTCAGACTCCTACTGGTGTGCACTGTTGTCAGATAAACTGCAGTATACAGAATCAGCTTTTGGAGAAATACAGCTCTGTGACAGTATCCTGAAGATCTGCCCCAAATCTGCAAACCACTTGCACCAGAGTCAGCTATGCTATTCATCCTCCTCTTCACAGAAAATTAATCTTTCTTCCAACACAGACTGTCTCTACCTCAGACAGATGGCTCTCTTAAGCACTAAAACCAATTAAGAACTAATCCCTTTGCATGGGCAAAGCAGCCTCTCTCTTACTGCTAGCAGATACAGACCACATACCCCTAGCAGAAGGAAGTCCTGAAGCAGCACCTCCTGGTTCCAAAGAGAAAAGAATAACAAACCATTTTCTGAAACAAGAACTGTTCCCTTTCCTTCCCTATTTCATGGCAACAGTTGGTCACTAGAACTTCACAGCTGTCACTGGCAAGAGGTTTAGACTCCACTTCCATCAGTGTTCCCAGGGGGTTACAACAGATCTCCAATATGATGTCTCATGAGAGTTATCAACATACTTCTCATTCCACTTTCCCACAACACAGGTTGAACACCAGTCGTGTATTGATTTGTTTGTGCGTGAGGGGTTGTTGTTGTTGTTCGGTTGGGGTTTGGTTTGTCGTTTTGTGTTGGGTTTGGTCAGTTTGAGTTTTTTTGACGGGAGAGAACTAGTGTTTGGGAAGTGGGGAAAGGCATGGGTGTGTTTGGAAGATTTTATTACTCTCAGCAGAAAGGAATACCTGTCCCATGAAAAAGGCTAAACCAATCCTTGGCATGCACATCTGCGGTCCACTCCAGGATACTCTAAGAACTGCAAAAATACAATCTCATCCTGCTTTATTCTCTGGAATTCATGAAGGCTGCTCCCTAACCCTGTCAAATACTAATTTTTGTCACAACTACACCAATTTCACCCTTGTTCAATCACTGTGCATATCTAGGTTAATCCTCATTCCAGTGTACTGCTGGCAGGACTTCAGAAGACACACAACTTCCTCGGTTTAGTTATTTGTGCTGCAAAATTTATGCCTGTTTTGCAACTATAGGAAGCTTCTTCAGCATCTTCTTATACAAGCCACTCTTCCTTCCAAATGACTGAGGAAAAATGCACCTCTTGATCCAGAGTTCATAGCAATGAGCTGACATCCCAGAGCCTCTGCTCACTGGCAAGACAAACACAGGAACTCTTGTACAGAACACATCCTGGTTTGTCAAAGACACTCCTTATTTCCTGTAGAAAATAATGTGTCTCTTCTGTGACTGCTCTCCACGCAGATAAAGTATCCACAATAGAACTGACTGCAACCTCTTCATTCTCCAACAGGATCCAGACAGTTCCAGTGCTTGATATTTTCACTCCAATTCTCCTAGCCTAAATCATGCCACACTGACATGCCCATTTCTTGTCTTCACTGAACTGCACTCTGCTACAGCAACTTCAATCATGCCTATTCTGGGATGTTCTGGTTAACAAACAAAACGCTTTATTAGATGAACGTCCATCTCTGAAAGTTTTCCATTTCCACTGAAAACCAAACTTTTTACAAATGTTTCCTTATGTCTTTAATTGTCTTACTGGGGCTGTTATACCTGTTAATCTAATGAGGACCTAAACCACTAAAGAACATGCAATTAGTAGCATAAGTCACCATTCCCCTGGATACAAATTCCACCTTCAGCTGCAGTATCTTTTGTCTTTTCCAACACAAAGGTTCTAAACAAGCTTAGAAGGTCAGCCTACCTACTAAATCAACCTAAGCTCTCAGAAACAAATCTGCATTTACACAGTCCAAAAACGAGACAAGTATGAACCTGGAGCAAACTCTTCATTTCTCCACCTATAAGGGTGGATCTTTATCATAAGCTGGTCAAACCAGCAACAGAAATACAAGCCTTAAGAACTACACTCTTTCTTGATCTATACAGGTGATGTTAAAACTCCAGTGATTTCTATAGCACTGCCTCACAGAGCTACTTAGCAATGCCAATCTTTTTTAATGGAGCAGTGAAGAAATTAGTTAGCCTGAAGGGATTCTAAAAGCCACAAGGCATTCTACAGTCTGGTGGGCAACAATGCCAAAACACAAGCATCTATTTGGGTAATCCTCTGGACAGAAATTTTCTTTTTCACCAAAGGTGAAAGATTTGTTGTCCATATCAGTATTCACTAGTTGACTTCATTTCTTTGAAACAGTCTTGGTTGAGAAGTATGGTGCACACTACCCTTCATCTTAGCAACATCGCTGGAACAAAAAAAATTTTCAGAAATCCTGGTGTGCATGTACCATGATACACAAAGCAGTAATTTTTTTTAATAGTTACTTATCAGCAACTGGGCCATCTTTCAAGAAACACTCAAGAAACCTACAAAAGTCACTTTAGATCTTGTAGTGAAAAATACAACACAAACTACACCAATGGATACTTACCTGGGCCACTACTTCTTTAAAGGGAGAGGACAATTAACCTTGCTTGCTCTCATGAGACAAGGTAGGATATGGCTGTACCACCACCAAATTTCAACTCAAATACACACTATTTTCTTCTGGACCACTCACATCATTAAAGAATTCTACATTTAGTGCTTTAATATTAACTGGAAAAGCAAGTACACTATGAGTGTAGATCTCTGGGTCTTTAATATGAATCTGATACAGATACAGATTTCATTGTAAAAACCAATAGCTCGAGTTGAGCAGTACTAGCTATTGAGACCTCAAAACTAAGAACCTGCTATTTCAGAATCATCTCAAATATACATGCTAAGTCCAAGCGTTTCTTTAAAGACTGCAACATCACCTTTTCTATTTATAGCAGCATATTGCATAGTGGAACTGCAAAATTTATTTTGTTGAAGAGGTCAACCCCTATCTGCTACTCCACAGGAAAGAGCCATATTTTACACACCACTGAAATATAAGAATTCAACATAGACAAAAATCCCTCTGTAAATACATTCTCTGAATAGATTCCCTAAGGACACACACACAAAAAAAAAATCTCTAAACTTCATGAAATTTAATATTAAATTGTTACCTTCCCAATCATTGTACTCAAGTCGCCATCGCTCAGCAAAGGATTCTGAGTATCCCCAACTCGAGATGGGTCTTTTGTTGCTTTGTCATTGCTGAAAGTTCTCCACTCTGACCCTACATCTATGACACGGTCACCTGAGTTCACAAAAAGGAAGAATCTGCATTAATGTCACATTTTGAAACACTTCATGAAACATCAAGTTACATATCTGAGTTCTCCATTATAAGAAGGTAGTCTGTTGGCATTCATGAAGAGAACAGTAGCTTGCAGGATGAGGTACAAAAACGTTTGCGATTTAAGGAGGGGAAAAAGAAATTAGAACAAAAAAACCCAGGCAATTAGTTACACAGAAAACACAAATAAGTAGAAAAATGCATCCAGAACACAAAGAGATACAATTATCCTCAAAGAGGTTCATGGGATACTCAATACGCAAAAGCAATCAAAACCTTGATTTCAAGCTCAAGGTCATGGTTGCCCATGGATGCTCTTGGCCCTTAGACAAATGACTAAGTTATTGTAACTTACATTCTCTCAACATCTGCCACATGTTCAAAGTGCACATGCGAATTATCTATCATGTGCAAGCTCATTAAATGTTGTAAATCACTTCTGCGCATGAGCTCCATGTCCTTGGTACTCAAACATACCACCTTCTAACCCACCGTTAACAGCAGGCTGCAGCTCAATTATTGTTCTTGAAGTGAGGTCTGACCTTGAACAACTCCACTTCATTTATGATGCTTGACAGCATCAACACACAATATACATACAAGTATTTCTTTTTAAACTCAGTCTAAACTCTTCCAGGTATAACAGTGTAAATAGAGATTCAGAGTAAGCAGAAAAGCACTAAAGCCACATTATCCAAATGAAATGACTTTCCTTGCAGTCTTCTAAATACCATGTTCATTTACATCTTTCTTACAGCAACTTTTCAAAACAAAAATAACTCTAAGCAACATTCTGATACAGTAATCACAATAATGCAATCCTAAAACAACAGCAAAACAACTATCACACGAAACAAAGAAACAACAAATCCAGAAACCTGCATCACACAGAAACCACCCCCCCTGCTGTCGGCAACACAATTCACATCTATTCACAGGTCTGCTAAAAGCTATATCTCAAAGAGGTTGTCTCTAGAGCAATACTACAGAATTTTTAATAATACATATAGAGAAAAATAAGAAAAAGAACACTTTTCTTAGTGTTATGCAGTAAAGCAGGTAAGAGGTCTGTGTAGGATGTAAGAAGAACTGTCATCCCTACTTTCCTAAACCAGAGGAAAAATTCACTATCAGCGTTTGTGTTGTGAAAGAATGTCGGCAAAAAATAAGTAATGTTGACCACAAGAAACATTTCCGGTATGGAAGTCCTAGCATGAAACCACAGCAGCTTGTTTAACCTGGTGAAAACATAAGCAGACAGACAAAAGTACCCTGCAAACAGTGGCAATACAAAACACGAAGCTGGAGAAAACACGGAAGCAATGGATATTAGTGCAACTGCACTATTTAATTAGGGCAATTCATTAATTAGGGCAAGGAGACAATTATTTTGAATTAAGAACTTTATTTTTAAACAATTTATGCAAGAAGTCTTCTAAAAATTGAAAGCTGTGAATGAACCATAATAAATCACAACAACCAAAAAAGTAAATTTAGGTTTGAGGTGTTCTCATCAGTATTTGCCAGACATGCTCATAGCTATGCTCCACCTTTATTTACTGCTCAATGAAAACCATCTTGGGGGGAATGGATGGTGATGGGGACAACCAAAAAATAAAATAAATAAATAAATAAAAAACCAAAACAAAACCAACCAAACAAAAAAAAAACTAGAAGATTAAAAATACAGCAAAATAAAAGAAGACACAGATCCATTCTTTCAGCTACTAAGGTCTGCCCACTCCCTTGCAAGCTTAAAGTATCAGACTGTGTGCTCCTCTAGCTCCTGGACTATGTAAATATTTGACTCAGTAATGCTCCTTCTATAGCCTAGCAGTAACTTTACTTTAAGACAACCCCACAATACTGTTTACAGTATCTAAAAAAAGAAAAATGTACTTAAAATTCTGGCATGGTATAAATAGAACACTGAGTACAGGGCAATGATGTAATATTTTTTCCACACAAGTGGGAATGACCTAAATGACTCACTCAGGGATCTGCCTCTTGTGAGTTATGAACCATTCCTGCTCTAACAAAAAAGTGTTATATCACTGCCTGCTTTGGCAAACACATTATGAACAGAGGATTGAGAGTACTACTTCGCAGTAAGAAAAGATTAAGTAGAACTAATCACTGAATATAAAGCATTTGTGTAATTAAGATGCAGCATGCATTATTTCTTTACTTTGCCAAGAAATCTGCCATTACAGAAAACTATTTTTTCTGTATACTTTCAGAACTGCATTTCACTTTTCAAAAAGCTTCTGTAAAAATGTGACACAAGCTATAAATATTAACAAATAACTTAACAAATAGTTCAAAAAGTTTCTGCAGATGGAAAACATACTGAGGTAAAAACAACTAATTATCCCATTAGACACAAAAGGTGACAAATTATTTTTAACTCTTTGAAACCTTAAATAAAAACACCTTGGAACAGCAACATTTGTAGACATGCAGCAAAGCATCAGCCTAAGTGAGCGAAACAAAACTTAAAATACTGAAGTCAGTCTTACAAAAGCAGTGTAAGGAATTAGCCTTTAAGACTGATCTTGAGTTAACATTCCAAGTTCTAAACTGAATTTTCTGGGTCATACAGTACTCTTTGGTTTTCCTGAATTTCATGGAAAATGGGTTCAACGGGCAAACATCACAGTAAAAAAAGCTCCCAATAAGCTCTCTCCTTTCTTACATCACTATTAGGATTGGTTTTGGCAACAGCATTAAGCTACGATTAGTATGGGAGTGGCTGCATATTCCCTTCACGATTTCCTTTGATGCAGTTCTTCTGAACAAAAATAAACTTTACTAGGTATGGCTACATTAGACACTCCTCTATTTAACTTTCAACAAACAGACAGTTCATCTCCTCAGTTTCCTCCTCTGAAGCACATTTTCTTTAAAAAACTGTTAACAGGACCAAATCTTCGTGGAACCCATCTCCAGACTGGTATTCTGAAGCATCTTTCTGAACAGGTGAGTTTTTCCTCTTTTGCCCCGTTTAATTTCAGAAGCCATTCTTCCAGTACTCAGTTATTCTTTAAAATACCGTCTAATAGACCAGCACAGGTTCTACTAGAAATGCACACTGCAAACTTGACTGGCTCAGGTTGCCCACCATCTGAAAAGCTCATTTAGTAAAATGCAGAACTGTTATTCAGAACGGAAAACCTCAGACCGAGGTTACTTTTTCTTCACAACTGCCAAACGCAAAGAACATACATTACAGACAGGCAGGAATAAACTCAGGTCAGTACTGAAAATTATAATTTTGAACAGTTTTCTAAAATTAGCTTGTCTGTCTACACATCACAAATCATGTATGTTTACTCTCCCCTAAAAATAGAAAGTGATTTCTCGAGGGAAAATGTTTTTCTTCAATGAGGCCCAAATTCGCAATTACATATTTATAGAGAAATAATATCAGCTATTTTAATGTTGCACTCCACTTGCAGTAACTCATAATATACATGTATTTTACACACTTCGTGTTTTGTATTATCTATTATATGAAGACACTATAGCTGTAAACTGAAGACGTTTAATCAAAACACAAAATAGGATGAAATTCAAGCCTCCAGTAATGTTATCCTTCATATCTAGTCCAGACAGTTCTGAGAAGGCATGTTCCCAAGTCTTTTTTGGAAGACCTCTAATGTTAGCTGCACATTGCATCAAGTTCTGTGTATTAGCCAGTACTTTACTCTCAATGTAAGTACTTCAAAGTTTACTTGCACTTTAAAGTACCAAAGTATGTATCGTTTCTAAAGAACATTTCATTCTGACAGTTAGTTAAGGAATCTGCTGCCATCTAGTGAGCACACATATTATACTTTATTTTAAAACATTTTACAACGCCTTTTTTTTTTTAAATATACAAAGAATTACAATTCAATTCAGTCAACTCCTTATTAATCAGAGTAATGAGGTGCTGAAACAAACTACAATAGAAAATTTAGGTGGCACGTTCCAAGCTGAGGAGAATCATGAAGACATGAACCATACAGAGCCAGGATGAACTAAGCATTCTCTTTTACAGGCTGACAGTGTCAGCCTGTTTTCACATGGAAGATGCTCCAGTCTCTAAAAATCATTTTTGCAATCTTATAGAGACTTGCTTGAACCAGTCTCTACCTTTCTGGTAACAAGAAACCCAGAGTTCAGCACAGAACTCCATGTATTAACTACTCCTTCACATTCTATTTATTAGCTCACATACAGTAGTACCCCAATTTACAGCTTCCAAAATACAAACCCCATTTGTTGTGGCTTTTTTTCTCCTACAGTTTTCAGCTTCAGAGCTTCTATTTAAGGCCAGATCTATTAAAATTTTACAAGAAATCAAACTCTTGGGGAAACACATCATCACAATTTTGCAGTCACAGCGTCTTCTACCAAATAATTTCAAGTTTTTTGTAAGGTAATAATATTCTTGTTTTCAATCAATTATCAATACCACAAATGCATCATCACCAATCTATTCACAAGACTCAGCTGAAACAACAAACAGAACCAGAGCAGGCTTCAAGATATTAAACAACAACAAAAAATTCTAGGTAAGATTTTGACTAGTTTCCAGGCATCAATAGTACAACTAGGCAACCAAGGACTGAAACAGTTAGTATAGCACTGCAAGCAAATAACTGTTAAAAGAACTAAAGCTCAGCAGCTCCTGCTTATCAAAATGATGACAAATTTAAAGTAACTGTCCACAATCTGGTTGGTAAATCTGGTCAGTTAAAGTTATACCCCTCCAGGACTTGTAGCCTTTAAAAGACAAACAGTTCAAATATTTCAAATTATGGAATTCTACTGAAAATTTTGGGGCCTAATCTACACTATATAACAAAAATAAGTGCCTTTGTATTCTTCCTCCCACCAAAAGAGTTCAGATAATTTCTAGCTCTTACTTCCCCTAAACATCTTTGCTGATCTGATAAGTAAACAAGGCGGGGGGGAATATCACACAAAATAAACATTCCCCAAATAGGATAATTCAAAGTACTACTGTTAGTCCACTAAATAAATCTAATACTTTATTTAATGGAAGAATTCTTCATAGCGGCTCTCAAACACCTCTGGTTCCCAGTTTAGAAGCAACTAATTTAAAATTCTCCTCCAGAAAATTTAATGTAAGAGTAGTGCTTATTTACAAGGTCTTGCAAAAGATGACAACTATTGACATCTAAAATCTAAGTTTCCACTTCTACAAGCATTATTGCTGAAACAGCTGGAACCATCACCCTTGTCTTTAAAGCAGAAACAGGTAAGACTTAAGCCATAGCCTATTTGAGATGCTGAGCAAAAACAGCTAGCAAGTTTCTTTCTTCATATTTCAAATTCCCTGTGTAAATCAAGCATCCGTGAATGCTTATACAAAAACCAACTACACAGAATTTAAGCATCAGTATCCTTTACAATTGCCTTTTCTGCAAATGCAAAGATTTTAAATTGCAAGGATTATTTGTTATCAGACATTTTTTAGTGCTCTGGACAGCAAATGCAGAAGCAGTAATGAGAAAGGTGCTACTACATAATGGTATCTAAAGATTTTTGCCTATTTACTTAGGCAATACTTTAAATTGAGATTTCATATTTTAAAATGCTGGTAATACAGAAAGAAGTAAACATGAACATATACACAAATATGAAAAGGCTCTTTATCATTTGGAGGCATAAAGATACTAGAATAGATGTTGCTATGCACCTGCCCTCTACTGGATGAGAGTCTGAAATACCCAAGCACTTAAAGATTATTAAATTTCTTTGGTTTTCAGAATAGGAGCATCTATGTATAGACACAACCAATCTTAACCCTAATGACAGGCATTACAACTAATGAACTGTCCCGTAGAGAGATAATTATGAAACCTTTTCCTACTCATTGGTAATACTGTAAAGAAAAATGATTTGTGGTACAATTAAATCTTACCTATACTTCACATACCATACCTGAATTTCAGACAGGCCATTTAAGATCTCCAAATTCTCAGAAGCACTAGTCAACCACATATTCAGTCAGAATATTATGACAACCTTATTGCAGACCACAAATATACATAGAATATAGGATAAATATCTGATCATATATCCAATTCAAAGATTTAACATGTTCATACATGTCCAAGGACTCTTATCAGCTGAAGACAGACTTCTGTTTTTTAAGAAGATTATTCAAAAAGACTCTATGCAAAAGTACTGTTCTTCTCTAAGCCATACCTGCCTATTGAGGTAGACAGCTAACCAGAGAAAAATCACTTACTAAATGTTAAGAACAGATTCCTTGCTGCTCCAGCTCCTGCACACTAAGACATTTAATGAAACTACACAGTTTAAGGTAAGTCTTGAATAGGTGTCCCTATTTAGCTGTGATGCTGTACGTGTCACTGGACTCATTCTTATCCCCTTCTGAAATTTCAGCTCACCACCTTGCCACATGAAGAAAATTCAGTGCTTTGTATTCCACTTCGATCCTGCTTTCTTCAGCCCCTTCTGGTGTATCAGCTGACTTCCAGCCTTTTTTTACTGCCTAAAAGGTAGTAAGCAAAATATTTACCTGTCAAGAAAGAGGATTTACTAGCCTTGTGTTCCTGAATAAAATGCTTCTCCCTCTACCTAGTCTTAGCGAAGAATTAGATATGGTCAATATTTTAAATGAACACAGAACTACTACTTCAGACCCTAACAACTCCCTTCACGAATTCTCAAGTCAGCACACTGACACTTACTATAATGTTTATCATAGAACGATTTGAGAAAAGAATGAGTAATAAAACAGACAAGCTTGGGCATAGACTTGTAAAGTTTCAGATGCATGTCAATCCAGATTAGTATCAAAATTCCACAGATAACAGCGATTTAAGTCTCCCGTTGCCTTTTACGCAAAAGGTAACTAACAGAAGGAAAAGTTAACAAACTGGAAACAGTTACCATGAAAAGATAGGAAACAAGCTAGCCCGGGAAAAGTAACAGTAACAATGTAGACCCCAAACTGTATTTTGAAGCCTCCAGTTTCACTCATTCTGACGTTAAACAGCTTAATCTGTTTAATACAGTATCACAGTATCACCAAGGTTGGAAGAGACCTCAAAGATCATCAAGTCCAACCCATCACCACAGACCTCAAGACTAGACCATGGCACCAAGTGCCACATCCAAACCTGCCTTGAACACCTCCAAGGACGGTGACTCCACCACCTTCCTGGGCAGCCCATTCCAGTAGCCAATGACTCTCTGTCAAGAACTTTCTCCTCACCTCGAGCCTAAACTTCCCCTGGCGTAGTTTGAGACTGTGTCCTCTTGTTCTGGTGCTGCTTGCCTGAGAGAAGGCGGCAACCTCCTCCTGGCTACAACCATCCTTCAGGTAGTTGTAAACAGCAATAAGGTCTCCCCTGAGCCTCCTTCTTCTCCAGGCTAAGCAATCCCAGCTCCCTCAGCCTCACTTCATAGGGCTTGTGCTCGAGGCCTCTCACCAGCCTTGTTGCCCTTCTCTGGACATGCTCAAGCACCTCAATGTCCTTCTTAAATTGAGGGGCCCAGAACTGGACACAGTACTCAAGGTGTGGCCTAAGCAGTGCAGAGTACAGGGGGAGAATGACCTCCCTGCTCCTGCTGGCCACACTATTCCTGATGCAGGCCAGGATGCCATTTACCTTCTTGGCCACCTGGGCACACTGCTGGCTCATACTGTACAACACAGAGCAGCTTGAGAAAAGTGAAAAAAAGTGCAAAGAAAAAAAGCATCATCCAGGATTTAACTAAGAACCTGAGTGTAAAACAACTTTGACTAGAAATCTTTCTGAAAAGCACATTTAAAAAGCAGTGTTTCCAAAATACAGCTCTGCCTGAGACATGGAATTCAAGTGTTAAAGAGATCACCTACTCCTTTTCACGGATTTCTGCTCCCCAAAAACTTTTCTATTGCTTCACCCTCCCAGTTACAGACCTGATAAATGTAATTTCAGTCATAATACTAATTTAATCGCATATTCACAGAAGGTTGATTACGAAATCTGCAAATTATCTATGCACAAACCATTTTATCTTATGACACCTCTTTCCACCACTGTGAAGCGTTAGTCTTTTGCAAGAAAAGTACCAAGTGGAAATACACTTAGTCAAAGATTCTCTGTTCTGATTTCAGGTAAATTGTACTAAAAACTATATAAATAAATCAGTGAAGTTTCACCCCTAAGTATTTAACCACACTAAAATAAATGCCCAAATTCTGCATTTACTATTCTGAACCACACACATCAGCAGTGCTCTGCAGATGCCCAAGTCACAGTCTTTTTAAATAAACCTGTAATATTTCTTTGGCTACAGAGTATATTTTGTCTTTGGAGGTTTTCAATTGGTCTCATGGATTCTTCAGTAATAAAGATGTCACTAACTTTCAAAACCATTTCAGTGGGCTCTGTTTACATGAGCTACATATATAACCTATCTAACCCTTGCATCACAAATCCACAACTTCTCCAAGTAAGAACAAGAAACAAAATTAATATTCTCTTAAGGGGAACAAGCATCATAGACTCTGCAACAAATACACAGAAGTTTCCTCATTTGGAAACAAATTTTTTTCTTCACTCCTTTAAAACATCTCTACTTCACATGCACTTCCAGAAAAGAGGCATCAAGAATCGGATCCAGTTAACTCCTCCTCTAAACTTCCTCCCAGGCCAAGACAGAAAATGTTGCATGTTTACATTTCTGTTTCACCATGCTCTCTTCAAATATTTATCTTAATCTGATTTAATTGTCTTTTCAAACTAGTTGCTAGATATCCTACCTAGTGAATTGAACATATGCATACAAACTAAATTACTGAAGCCAGGCAAGACAAAATGAGAAGAATCAGCAAACAAAAGCAAACATTAAAGTCCTTAAGTGATAAACCCATAGAAAGGCCTGCTTAAAAAGCACTGTGTGCTTATAGGGAAAAAAAAATAATTAAAAAGAAAAGACATAACCCACACTTTTTATCCGAGACATTTAAACTTGAGAAACTATTAAAAATCTTTTAACATCTACTTTAAACTTCCACAGAGCTTACTACTTTTTTGCATAAACATATTATATTTTTGGTGACCTGGATAAAACAGTAGTACCTTTACTGCAACTTATTAAACCTTTATATTAACAGTTGTATGAAAAAATGCAATTCAATGCAAGAGAAGAGCCAAAACAAAATCATCATAGCTTGGGAGAAAGGAATATAAACTCATCTGAAATATTTAGCACCATGAGTGAATCACCTTAACACACCCCCTCAAAATGGAGATTTTCTTTTGGTCATGGGTATGTATAAAAATTTAATAAAAAACAACTGAGTTTTAACAAATGATCACAACATAAGCAGAAGGAATTCCCATGCAAAAGGAACACAGTAAGATGCTTGGCCGGGAAATGATACACAGAAAAGAATACACAGCATATTCTATGACATGACTCACTCTGATTCAAAGACAATGTCTAAAAGGTCCTTCAATTTAAATATTCCATTATATTTAATACAGTTCAGCCTGTAGAAGTTGTTGCCAGGTGCACTGAGTGAAGGAGTTCAGCAAAATTCAGAGGTAAATATGGATATTTACTTTGTATTAAAATCCTTAGGAGAAGTAATTAACAAAAACAGGTACTGGCAAAGATATAAAGAGAAATCCTTTGGGGCAGAAGATAACCGCTAACTAATGGGAAACAGAATCCTTTTTTTTAAGCGATCTCACAGAGAGTTTTTATTGCACTGCTTATGCTTTCCTGACAAAAAAAGATGTCGTGATTAAAGACAGAATACTAGAACAGACAGCACAATATTCTAATTCAATATTACAACATATTTTCTGCCTTTCAAGAGAGCTTGATTCTTTTCATAATGCAAAAGTTACAAGACAAACAAGTCATACCAGTAAACTTCTATCCAACAGAATATCATAAAAGAAAACATTTACAAGTCAAGAAAAAGCTTTTTAATACTTGAATTGTCACATACCAGTTTTGCGGGAAAACAAATGTACATGCACAACTGAAGTTATACAGCAATTCATAAAAATACAAACAACTACTTACCTACTACTAGCCCACATTCTGAACAAATCATATCACCAGCTCTGTAATCCTCTACCAGAATGGAATCTGGATGATTTGGGCAGGTCACTCTAGGAAGTACATCCAAACTAAGAAAAAAATTAGAAGTATTAATTACTTAAATTCAAGCAGGCTGCACAGCCAGAAATATAAGAGCTCCTTCCTCAACTCTTTTGTAATACAAAATTTACAGTTATTTGAATGATAGAATATTAACCTGAAAACCTTAACTTCACCTTTCATTTAAGTGCTCTAACACTAACACAACTTCAGGTCACATTACATTTTGCAATTTTTATGACGCATCTTGTACTAAAAACACTTCAAAATGAAACATCAAAAATTTAAATAACAGACTTGATGTAGTCTAACTTGCAGTCTATCACTAAATGAAGTTCCTCAAGAAGTTAGTGGCTATTCCTTCATTCCAAACAAGCATTCTCTCTCATCCTAATCAAATTACTTACCAGGTCCTTCATTCAGGAAGTACACAGACAACACTTGTTTTTAGAAAACAGCGAATTCTACCACTGTTTAACAAAACATATCTTCAAATATTTGAAGAAAAAGTCCTATTTTAAAGTAAGCAACTCATTAACTATGAAATCTTAATTAAAAGCAACTACCTCATGAAGGAGATTATGTGACAACTGCTTCTTGTAACAGAGATCTGCCTCTTTCACACCCATGCACATTCAACAGTTATGGGAGGTATAACAAAAAAAAACTTCGTATAAAGAATTAGCACTATTTAACATGACAGCTTTTAGCTGCCGACTACAGTAATAACCAATGTTGCTACCCAAACATTTTAGAAGTAAACACCCCACTCAAGCTACTAGCAACTGTTCAGTAATTCTGTTAAAAGGAATAATCTGAAAACTGGAGTAACAAATATTTACAGCTGGGGTGCCTATATTTGAAGCCATTTTCCTCAAGCTAGCAAGCAGAAGGAAGCTGATCACAAAACAGAAATCATGATGGGTGCCCACCAATTTAAAACTGACTGTGCCAAAAAATAACTTCTAAACTTTTCAACTGCAGGAAATATTCTATTAAAAGCTAAATTAATCTGTGTTCTAGTCCAATTCCATTAGTCTATTATTTCAGACTAATCTCTGCATTCCATTTCAAATTTTATTTTTTAGGTATTTCTGATGAGTCAAAAGTACAAAAAAATAAAGACAGATGTTTTAATTCAGTGACTTAGAACCAAAACTGAAAATCAGCACCAATATCAGTATTAAAGCCTCCATGAAGAATACTCAAGATCTGCAGATTATGTTCAAAATACTCCATAAAAACTATTTTAGGCTACTTTCATTCTCACTTCGCCCCAGTTATAGTTTCATATTACAGAAGTGTTGACAAAGCAGTACAATAGGCAAGAGATAAATAAAATAAAATCCAGAAGCCTGAAAAAATACTAAATTGTTTGTTTCAGACCTTACCTAATTGTAAAAATTTGTCTTCCTACCCCGAGTTTAACTTCTTTATCTATACGTATATATAATCCTGTAACCTACATATACTACCCCAACTATACTAAAGGAAAATGCATAGCAACTGTGTAAAGGTTAATCTCGGCAAATAGCTCCCGAGTTGCACTAAGACTACTAGGAAGCATTCTCTAGATCTTAGGACAGGTTTGGCAGGAGTCACTTCGCAGACCTCCCTTTATTCATCATTTGACAACCTCGAAACGTCTCCACGGAAAAAAAATAACTCGGAGCTTCAGACTCGTTTGGCCACTGCCTGGGAACGGTACGGATTTAGGGTGGGATCCCAAAAAATGTGCTCACGACCCGATAACCTGGAGCCAAGCCAGGGCGCAGCCGTCCCGGCTCAGAGACGGTGCTGAGCCGTGTGCGACGGTAGACCGCACGCTACCCTGCGCCGGGCCAAGCGGCTTTGGGAGCTCCGCGCCCAGGCGGTGCCCAGCCGCGGGACACGGGGGCAGTGACTCTATACCCGCCCAACGCCTTACAGCACGCAACACTCCGAAATGAGATAAATCCTCCCTCCGGTGGGGCCGCCTTCAGCGGTACGAAACTAAGGCACTACC
The DNA here is from genome assembly GCA_013396675.1 of Eubucco bourcierii. NCBI lineage: Eukaryota > Metazoa > Chordata > Aves > Piciformes > Ramphastidae > Eubucco > Eubucco bourcierii. The sequence goes on from VWZE01003472.1 coordinate 359,405, forward strand.
GAGGATAGAGCCCGGCCCTATAGTAAAAAGGACTCGATCACAAGCACCGGTGATACTGAGTTCACACTAACGAGAGGCCCCGGAATCAAGTCGCAATCGGCACGAAATCCCCCACAATGCTCACTTCTCCTCAGAGCGCTATCAATTAATTACAACACGAAGAACCAAGGCGCGCAAGCTGCAGCGACCTCTGCCACCCTTGGCCCTTCAGAGGCCGCTCGACGGGGAGCCGCCCGGCTCGGCCCACACAGAGAAGCCGCACAGGAGCCGGCCCCCCGCGGACCTTCTGCCATCCCAAGAGTCGCACACATGAGGGGCACCGGGGAGAGGTCAGCTGCACCGCGAACGGAGAGAGCCGCGCCAAGGCACCGGGGTCGGACAAGAGCGACGACGGCCACCGGTTCTTCCTCGGGTACCCCGCAGAGGTAACGCGGCCATTTTCTCCCCTATGTTGGGGACAGTAAGAGATGGCGGAGCCCCGCCCGCGTCCTCCCTCAAGGCCCGCGTCCTCCCCCGAGGCCCTCCACCTCATGGGCCCCTCGAGCACCCAGGCCGGCCTTCCGTACCGGCTCGTGGACGCCATCTTGACTCGCACTGGCTGCAACGCCTGTGTGAAGTCAGGCAGCTGTTCAATGTCCTCACTTATATAGCGGCAGCGGCGGGAGGAGCTCGATACGGTTCGCGCGAAGGGACAAAGGACGCAAAGCGTCAGGCGCGTGAGAGCAGGCTCCACCCTTCCTCTAAAACCTATGCGCAGGCGGGGTTGTGTGTTTACCACGTTTTGGAGCGGGAGGGACTCAGACGCAGCGTGCCACGGAAGGCCTTGGCCCACTTGTGGAAAACGCTTCATAAGTCCAGGGAATGGAGAGAGCAGGTGCGAGCGGCGAGCCAGCCCAGGGCGTCTTAGGGATCAAAGTCTTGTTATGAATCAGACAGTGTTGGGTACATCGGAGCTGTGGACTCGGGAGAGCGCCGGTCATTTGAAATGGCTGCACAGCAGGCGCTGAGCTGGAACTTTCTGCCTTTGGCAAACTGCGACCCACTACCCCGGCAGCAAGCCGAAGAGCAGTCATCTGCGGAAGCTGCCGCTGCTGCGCCACAGCCGAGCTGCCAGCGACAGCTCCCTCCGGGTCAACTGTTGCCGTGCGCACTCCAACACTTCTGTGACATACAGCAGAAAACGAGTTGGGAGCAAAACGGTCGAAGTTTGCCCGCTAGTGTCGGGGGTACACGTTCTTGGCTTTGGCACCAAAATGAGCAAAGGCCAAGTCTCAGGGTGAGAAAACACCTGAAAAGTTTAGGGCCCCGTTACTACAGCTGATCTAGTGTGCCGTGAGCTGATAAAGCTATGAGAATATACAGATGCTAAGACACTAATTTAAAGTTTCTCTTTTTTTTTTTCTTTCCATTTGTAATGACCCCTTCCACAAATTCTCAGTAGACCCGAAAGACGAAACAGCAATAAAAACCATACGCGTCAGTGTGAATAGAGCACGTGATCCTAAGTTTCCTCATAACCTCTGAAATGTGTATGTAGCAGTGCCTACAACAGATGAGCACCATCAGTCCCATCACGCTTTCCAGGTTTGTTCTGGCTTCTTACGCAATCCATTCTACAAAAGACATCATTGCTAGCAATCCCTGTCAACAGATTCCTCTTCACCTTATTCTCAAAAGTCAAATAAGTTAATTTCCACCACAGAAAGACAATAGTTTTCAGAAGTGTTAGGGAAAAAATCCTATCTCAGCATTTCTTTCTTATCTGCCTGCAGCAATTTTTCAAGCACTTTATCAACAAACAGCAGGGGAAAAAAATGGTTGATGCAGCAGATGGGTATACTATTAACAGTCCGTCAGCAACAGGTCACATTAGTAATTTAGTAGGTTCACCTCATCCTCAGCTCTGTCTGTTCTTTCCCATCACTTTAGCCAGTACAACAAAACTGATTTAATTAGCCATTCAGGAGTTTCCTAAAATGTCACCTTAAGTACCTCATGCTAGCTACTGTCAGAAATACAAATGTGTGGTTAAATTTCAATTCTTATGCTGCTAATATTACCAACATCATTTCAACCACAACGCAATGGCATATTTGGATGCCTTTGCAAACACAATGAACAGTACATTAACAAAAACAAGTTACTGGTTCTTGAATATCTGGAAGTCCTTTGTAAGAGTTTGTTGATTTAGCCAATGGTCATATTGTTAAAATAGCAGATGTCAGTCAAATGCCTCGAAAGGAGCAAATTAAGAGTACAATATATATCCAGAGCAGCTGACTTATGCTTGGTACATTAATTTCTGTGCTGCATATTATGTGTTCAGACATTGCATGAAACAGAAAGATTCCCATATCACAGTACCTGGACAAAATAGGGGGGGTGTGGAAATTAACTACTCAAGCCTAAGACAAGTCCTTTAACATGAGGACTGGTTTAACCCCAGCTAGCAACTAAGCATCACACAGCTGCTCACTCACTCCTTCCCCACCACAGTGGGATGGAGGGAGAACTGGAAGAGTAGAAGGAAGAAACTCATAAGCTGGGATAAAAAGAGTTTAATAATTTATTTTTTTTTTTAAATTTTTAATTGTAAGGAGGAGGAGGAGGGAAATACCAGAGAGTAAATTAAAACCTGAAAAAGACAAGTGATGTAAATGTAAACAATTGCTCACCACCAACTAACTGGTGCTCAACCAGTCCCCTAAGAGCAGCCACCTCTCCATAAATCTCATCAGTTTTATTGCTGAGTATGACTGCTACAGGACATGGAACATCCCTGTTGTCACTTCAAGGCAGTCACCCCAGCTGTGTCCTCTGCCAGGTTTTTGTGCATATTCAACCTTCTCTCTGTCAGGGCACTCTGAGAGGCAGAAAAGGCCTTGACACTTGTAAGCACTAGTCAACAGTCACTAAAATGTGTTATCAACACTATTTTCAGCACAAATCCAAATCATAGCCCCATAACAGCTACTATGAAGAAAATTAACTCTATTCCAGCCAAACCAGCGCAGAGGAGTAAGGCTTTGCACCTATACACAATGCAGAGCTACCTTTAGTCACCTGTGTGTCCCAACTCAAATCTAGTGCTTCAGCTGGTGAATCATTAACATGCTAGTGAGATATTTCAAACATAACAATGGAAAAATTATTTTGCTACAGTTTTCTTAATTTCCTCTTAACCCTACATATAATTTTTCTTCCATGCATATTCTGTGATTTTACACAGCATCCCACTTGCCAATGAGAGTAATAAAAGTGTGTTAAATAAAGTCCTTTGACAGGAGTGAAGTGTTTTGGGGATTTTTTGTAAAGCATGAAAATACTGTAAATAGAGATGAATGAAAGAAACCTTAATACTTTATTATTGTGAGGCCACATAACCCAATTAAGTATGTGCTCACATGCTGACAACTCAGCTATCTATTCTATACTATATAGAATAGAATAAATATATAATATATATAGCTATAATATAATAGCTATTCTATTAATTATAGAAGCAGGGTTTTTAAAAATAGGAAGATCTCTGCAGCTGTTATCTTCAAGAAAAGCATGATGCAAAGATCTTTAAAACTTTTTTTATGTAACAATGACAAGAATAATTTTATTTGCTGAAAGTTTAACTGCATTGAGAATCACCTCTTTCAAGGACAAGAAACCAAAATTCAAATACTTCATCATTTTGTATCATTTCAGAGGCTTAAGAAATTAGAAAATTTTTATTTACATAATCATACTAACATTACGTAGAAACCTGTGATTTTTCCCCTCATATTTGTGCTGCAAAAAAATTGCTTCATTTTATAAGAAAATTACTTTTCAATTAAAGCGACAGATTATTTTACATTTTCATTTTCCAAACTATCATGCTGCTCAATAGACTGCTGCACTCCCTTCTTAGTTCCTGCAACAACACAGCTCCCAAGTGCAACTTAGATAAACAGATGTTAACAGATTTTAAACTCCTTGTAAAACATAGTGCAGACTTCAGAAATCTATTTTGTTGGGTTTTTTCTCAAAGATCACCCCCAGATTTAATGTGGAAATTACCATACAAAATTAATACAGAAATTTCACTGAAATTATTTTAATTACTAAATTGATTTTTCTACACAAAGATTAAACATCACCTTAACAATACCAGCCACCCATCTTCTGCTGAGAATCGGTGAATGGCAGTGCAAAATGGGTACAAAGACTACAAGTCCTAGCTACTCAACTACTAAAAGCTCAAGATCAAGAAGTACTTAGGAAAGGCCAAGCAACTGTTCTTGGAGTCCAGCTTCTATACTTTTCTTTAGGCACTGGCCATAGTCACAGTCTGATGGAATTCAGTTAAGAATTCATATATTCATATATGATATTCAGTATCATGTAATAGATCAAATATTTACAAAACTAGTTACTGAATTAGTTCAGACTTCCCACTGTAAGGCCTGTGGAAAGAATATAAGAATCACATGAAAAACATAACACACAGCCTTAAAAAGCTCACCTACTTGGATTGGTTCTATTAGTGAGAAACCCAGCCACAAATGAAAATATCTCAGAGACAACAGAAATGGAAGTCAACTAGAATGGAATTGTCCTTACTGATATATTTTTCAAAACCCCTTTATCAACTGAACTTGAAACAAAGTTAGTTAAGCCCATCTCTGTGGCTCTCCTTGGTGTAGTGTTTAAAATAAGTTTGTTGTGAAGTTACCAATATTCTGAACATGGTAAGAAAGATGATTATAGGATTAATTATGTCACTGTACATCTGACTCTGAAGAAGCCTCTAAAGCCAAGTTTTCTATTCTGCTTTGATAGATCCATTCACATAATAACTAACTAGGTAGACATGAGTAAATAGAATTCCTATTCTAGATGATGCTTTTGTAATGTTATTGAGAACTGAATAACTTCAGAAAAGCACACGACTGTTGTGGAAAAACAGAACAGTAACTACGCAACTTAACACTTTTCAGTCTTGTCTACGGTATAAACTGTAATGATTTAACTAAACCAGTTTAAGGCTATGCAATTTGTACATGGACAGGGTACATGGGTAAGCAAAAGTCACTGTAGTTATCGAATGTGAAGTATATATTAATTTTCCTCCACTGCATGCTATGTAAGTCTCACACCTAGTTGCCATACTCATACCAAAGCCACCTCCCACTTTTTTGTTCTAAAATACCTGTACCATTTATTTATTTTACATAAGAGTGCTACAGATTTTTGTCTTTAAGTACAATAAGTGAATCCCATAGATTTTTTTAAAGAAAAAATACATTATTTTGAAAAGTCTAAAAATAATCTTTTGAGCAGCACTAAACATATTTCAGTAAATTTTTTGTTATAACTCCTCAGTAGATGGCAGCACAATATTACTTAGAACATTGTACTAATTCTGTACTAAGTAATTTGTTTTTAAATTTGCAATAACCCCCTTCTACTTTTAAAAATTATACCAGATGGAAGAGTTAACAAGAATAAATCAGGCTGTCTGTTTATTCCAGTTCTTCAGGATCACTTCAGCTGCATCTAGTGTGCTGTCCTTCTGCAAAACAAAGAATATTACTATTACTAGAAGTATGGAGTTCTTTAAAAGAGGGTAGCAGTCATGATTATTAGCATTTGGCAGTTCCACTTGCATCCTGTCAATACCTGTCAGTTAGATTTTCAGCAACAATTATAGCTACAAATCCAGCCTACACAAAGAATTCAGTGCTGATTCTCACAAATGTTTGTTAGGTATATTTAAAATATACTTTCTCAGTATTCAAGCACTCAAATTTAATGAAAGCAGTACTTCTAATAATAAATACCTGGCATTTATGCTGTGCTGTACTTGGCAGCTCTGTATTAGACACATGATAGCACAGTTTCCTAATGATTATGTCTACAACTATGATTTTTAAATCTCCATGCAACCAAGTTATGCTGTAAACTGCTTTAACATAATCTTCCATAAATATGGGTGATCTATACATTGGCCAGTTGGGTGCCTTGGCTACAAGCTGGTGAGTCACACAAGTAGTCCAACTTGACATGATTAGTGCTATTTATCTTGGGCGAGCTACATTTACAACCAGGTAGTTTCATCCTGCTTGTTCACTGATTGAGATTCATGGATTGCATTGGCTTGGAAGGAACCTTCAAAGTCATCTTGTTCAATCCCCCTGGAGTTAGCAGGGATACCTCCAACTAGATCAGGTCTCCCAGGACCACATCCAGTCTGATCTTGAATGTGTCCAGGGATGTGACATCTCTGGGCAACCTGTTCCAGTATTTCACCGAGTATGAAGAACTTCCTCCTGATGCACCTAAATGCTACCCTGCTGCAATTTCAAACTATTGCCCCTCATCACAGAGTGGCTTAGGAAGCTTAGAACCTCCCTGTTATGGGCAGGGATGCCTCTCAACTAGACTTGGCTGTTAAGGCCTCACCCAACCTGGCCTTGAACACCTCCAGAGAGGAGGCATCCACAACCTCTCTGGGCAATCTATTCCAGACTCTCAGCATCCTCATACTGAAGAACTTCTTCCTAAGATCCAGTCTAATCCTGCTCTCCCTCAACTTCAAACCATTCCCCCTTGTCTTATTGCTAGACACCTTTATGAAAAGTCCCTCTCCAGTCTTCCTGTAATAGCCTTTGAGTACTGGAAGGAATCTATAATGTCCTTCCCAAAGTCTTCTCTTTTCCAGGCTGAACAACCCCAGCTCCCTCTGCCTATCCTCACAGCACAGGTGTTCCAGCCCTTGGATCATCTTTGCAGCCCTCTTCTGGACTTGTTCCAACAGCTCTATATCCTTCTTATGATGGGGACACCAGAACTGGATGCAGTCATGTAAGATGACTTCCCATGTCTTTGCTTGCTTTCATAATTTGGAGCTTGTGTGAAACCCTATGTATTTTCAGGCATGAGATAAACCCTGAAGATTACCTCCTGACTGGTTTTGTGGTTGGAAACTGAACGGTCATGGAGTAGAGCGCTTTGCTGTGCAATTCATTCTTGCTTTGGATTGAAGAATTCACCTTAATACCTGTGTCATTCATTTTCACTGTTACCAGTAGTCAACAATGTTTTTAAAATGAATACAGTAAATTACAAAAGGCCTGCCTACCCAGTTGCTTTCTGTCAGTTGTCCTTCTTAGCCGTGTCACCCATATCTGTGATTTAAAGTCCCTCAGCAAAAAAGATAGTTGAAGCTACTTCATGATGAATTTTACACCAATCTAACATTCTGTTCCTAAAACTATCCAACTCAGGTGAATCTTAGCAAAATGTATTCATCTCTTTTATATTTCTGTACTGCATTGATTTTTAGGAGTCTTAAGCCTTCCCAGGACACAAATTTACCTTAATGAAGCAAAAACGTATGTATTTTTCAAACTGCCTTTTTGTCTCAGGACCACAGAATGCTGAAAGAGGAATCGCTGACAGCTTCTAAAACATAAACCACAAATATTACTTATTTTATATATGTATTAAAACAAAATAAATCAGTTTGAAGCATGATGGTTTTACTGTTCCAGCTTTTAGAACTCTCCCTCCCAACATATGAAGGAAAGACAAGGCCCAGTTTCATATGCACTAGCTAGGCTTAACTGAATTCAAATTATATTTCTTAGGCAAAACGTTTCAAAGGTACTTTTGTACAAGTAGCATTTAAGCATGCTGAAAGAAAACTATTGAGATGTACCCTGTAGGTTTGTGTTAGATTTTCAGCATATTTAGCAATATTTTAGTGTTATCAGCAGTTAGCATAAACACCAAATAATATTTTGAATGGATTATCTCTACTACATTATTTAGCAAGTATAGTTGTGTTGCTCTCGATTTCAACAGAAAAGCATTTATAAAACTAGAATATGACTAAGACACCTTACCTTAGATTCTATCATCCATTTGACAAATTTATAATCATAAGGTTGTCTCTCAACTGTGTCAGAGAGATCCACATCTAAAACATTAAATGTAAAATAAACATGTTGTAAGATTTCCTAGATTCCATCTGGAAGGCTTTCATTAACAACACTTCATTATAGTTAAGACTAAGGATGTATGTCTTTATTTTTAAATGTACCTAATAAATTGCACAATAACAATTAAAATAGGCCAACAAATTGACCCCTTCCGTTCTGACCTTTTTGCTTTCCATTCAAAGCAAATTCAAACACGTAACTTGTAAAAAAGCCAAGCAGCCATCCAAGAAATCCTCAAATCTGGGCTACTGAGGTATCAGTACTCTGGAGGGTACTGAAGACTGCATTTATTGCATGGACAGCAATAATCTTTGCAACTGCAATTTTTTCATCTGTGAAACTAGGGTATCTAAAATTTTGTGACATGTGATAATACTTCAAGGTCCACCTGGATTTAAAAACATTTCTTTGTGAATGACAAGTATCATTAGTACCAGTCAACAGAATATGTGAAAACATTCCCCTGTGGGAATTCTTTCTCTAAAGTTACCATAACTTGAATTTCCAAAAGGTTTAGTAAATTTTGGTAGCACATTAAAAAGTTTAGAAATCAGAATGCCTCAAAAAGCCTTCAGGGCATGACTTTGTATTAAGAAAACCAAAGAACTCCCCCAAGNTAACTCAGGAGCTAGGTTTCCCTGGCTCTCAAACTTTTTCATAATCATAGACCTTTTGAAAACAGAAGTTTTTATCCACCTCCTTTATCCTCCCTAAAACCTTGCCAAAGACTTGCAAAACAGACAGTAGTTAGGATCACAAACAAAAGCTTTACTGAAGCTTGTAAAAATCTACGTCCCAGGCTATGGTCAAACACAACATTTTAGTCCCAGTTAGTACTTCTGACAATGTTATGGCAACATGAGTATGTAGTCTAAAATGAAAAATGCATTTTCAGATTAACTATATTTGCTTTCCACACCCTTTTTAATAACTTTATACTAACTTAGTGCAGAAACATCAACAATAATAAAGTATCCTCCATCTGGAATGACAGGCTTTAGTCCAGCTTCTTGAAGCAGCTGAGCCATCCGATCACGCTTGCTTTCCAGCTCTCGAGACAGCGAGTAAAAATAGCAGTCTGGGTCATCCATGCGTTTATAGTCTACCCAAAGCGCTTGTGCCAAAGCCTCCTGGAAACATAATTAATGTTTAAAGTACTGATGGACACCCACTGAACTCACAGACACACGCTTCCTAGTGAAACCATGTACATTTTCCTTTGGTTCTGGCCCTTATTAAGCAAATCAGCATACATCACTTACACAAGCTAAGTCCAAGTGTGTTTGTTACTTTGTGCTGTGGCAACACCCAAAGCACCCAATCTTGTGCTAGCCACTAATCATATACAGTAGTCAGAGTCCGTGACACAAGAGTTTACAATCTGAAGCCAAGTTTAAATATAAAGCATAATGTATCATAGAATACTAGAAACTAGTAGACAGATCTTATTGTAACAGTTTATGTTTGTATTTGCCATGAAATGAAGATTGCCATGTTGTATACAGGTAGCAGCTTATAGGTAAAAGACAAGAGTCTGAAAGACTGTGATTTATTTTTTTTTAAATCTCTGTTGTCTCCTCTTCTTGGACCCTGAATATATATTTTGACAACTCAAATTCATATTTGTGATTGTTTTGTTACAGTGGGACCTACAGTTTTGCTGCACCAGAAAATAACCTCCTCCACCCCATCACCTACCTGTATTGGAGTTGGACAAGTATACAGTGTATTTTGGTGAACGACTTGCAAATGCTTTATCAGATTCTGAGGGCCAATAGACCAACCAAGCTGAGGGAGAAAGTATTCATACGTTACACTTAAAGAAGTGGTATTACTCAATATTAACAAAGAACTGAAATAAGCCTCAATTTTGGTCTCTTGGTAGTGAATTTGTTTTGATAAAGAATGAAGAAAAAACTTGGTTTACTCAAAGCTTCCCAAGTGATGACATAAAAAACACCAAACCTGAGACTTGTGTCAGCAGTTGTAGTTTCACTTATCCCTGTCTCTCATAGGGTACTACGCAAACTTTTACCTCTTCATGTAACAAAAGTCAGAAACCAAATTGAGCACGTTGGTTTAGAATTATTCTGCCTCATAAGCTCCAGTGTCAAATATACTCAAAATATTGAGTATATTACAGAAATACAAGCCACTCCAAACACAAACTGAACTCCACTAACACAAGCTGAAAATACCACCATAAAATGGGAAAGCTAAAATATTAAATATCCATGTTTTCTCCAGTAATCTTGACTGGTTTTGAACAAATCAATACTGTGTTTACTTTTTTAGCACTGTTTTCTTATAAGAGCTTATTAATCAAAAGACGAGAGGAAAATGAAAACATATAGAGAGAGAGATAGAGTAACTGCTCCACCTGAATGCTATCTTCATGTTTCAGACACATGAAGATTTGACAGAAGCTTTCAAAAGACAGCTAATAAAAGCAGAGACATTTTCAGTGGAATAAATATATTGTTACTTATATAACTGAACTCTTTATATTGATTCTTCTTACCTTCCAGCCAGTTACACTGTATGTCTTACCAGCACTTCCTATAGTTATTGTTCTTTCCCACATACCTGGCAACATAGCTGTATGTAAAGTAATATGTAGTTAGAAAACTGTACTGCTCCTAGCTCAGGTCTACATGTTGACACATCATTGCAGCTTATTAAGCAAGCACTGAGAATACCGTAAAATTATATAAACTAACAAATAAGAAGGGATATGTGGACCAATAATTTTTGGCATGAAAAGAAGGGTAAGGATTAATGAAAGGAAAAAAGAGACAGAAAACTACAAGCACATGTAGTTTTCACAAACTCAGCTCAAATGGACAGTTATTCCTAAGAAAGATAAGATGTAGCTATCCATTCATCTCAAGACAGCATTATTTCTGATGCATGATAATAGATCTATATAAAACATTAACTCAGGCACTGAAAGACATTTTAATAGAACTGTCTAGTTGAGTGTCACCGGCTAAGACATTAGAAAAATAAAACAATTACTAAGATTTCTAACATGGAACCAAACACCACAAGAACCAGAAAACTAGCAGAATAAATAAATAGATTGCCTTGTTACATAATTTGAACAGGCCTAGGATTGACTAACAATAACATCTAGCTAAGGATTTCTGTAAGGATTAAGGCAGTTTGAACAGACGCATCTTCTGGCTAGCTAGGTCAAGAGTATAGATCACTTCATAATGGCAACCAAACTAGCTCTCACAGACTATTACAAAAAGAATTTTATTTCACTGCTAACGCACTCTTGAAAGACTGTCTTGCTACACAGTCATAAGAATTCAACATTGGCATCGCAACATATCAGTATCTCAAACAACAGCAACAGCAAAAGGGCACAAGGAAGAAGCAGTTACGTTGCTTTTACAAGCAGAAAGCTTTAAACAGAGGAAAACTCCTCTGTGCCATTATATGACACCATAACCAAATCTGACTACAATTCAAAAACTGAAGTGCAAACCAGCACACGTAATGAGCCTGTGGGACAAGATGGCGCTCAGCTTGTTGAGAGGTTTTTTCAGAAACCACAGTTAATGAGATGCAATCTCTCAATCTTCCATCGCAACCCTAATCATTACTTAGAGGAGGTTCATACTTTTACGGAAGTCAGCTAACAGTAAGAAACATGATTAAGTGCTCTACACTACAGAAAACTGCTGCAGTGACAGTACAAAGACTGTACTAACTTTATGATCTGCCTAGCAACCCCTGTTACATTGTATTAAGGAACCACCACCAGACTTCATAAATTGATGCAATCTTCATTTGGCATCTCACAAAGTGTCACTGCACTGCAGAGACTAATATGGAAACATAAGAGTTTTGAAACAGTAAAATAACTTTTTTTTTCTTGTATTATCTTTGTAGACTTAAAAAACAATAACAAAGAAACTGAGGTTAAAAAAAGCAATCATGTTTCTTTTACTGAAAAAATATGGTTATTTACAATGTTTCCCTGAAGGTTTTATAGTCATTTTAACAGTGAAGATGGTATCATAGGATCTGATAGAGAATATATAACTAACCTAGTTGATTAACTGTCCACGCTTTAAGTTGCATTATCATTGCATGGTGTTTTACATTTAATGCTAAACTACAGAATGTGTTTTGTTCAACTGAAAATATTTTTGTTTGAAGCATGAGAATGACAATGCTGATATTAACAGAGTTACTGTTTCTCAAGAATTCACCACTTGTAAACTAAGATGAAGTGTAACTGACATGAGTGTTCAGACCTGCTGCCACTGCAAAAGAAAATGGATTACCTTACACCACCCACAGAGATTTTGGTTCTGAGGACAGTTGTTTGCATGAATCACCTGCTAAGATCAGGAATAGAGCTTTAATTTCTCATTTTACTTTGTAATTGAGATATGATGAGCCACATGATTGGTTACTGTGGTAACCGGTAGAGAGACTCAGATCACCACCATGATAATGTACCTAAAATGTTCCCTTTCTTCCATGTCTGAAGGTCTTTGAGAAGGTATCACTAAGGCACCACAAGAGCCACATTAGGTCAGTTTCAAACCAGACTCATAGCCTATGCATAGGCAATACAATCAATGTACTGCAGCTGTATGATCACTGTGTAGCTAAGCTAGTAAGCTTTGCAAGGTGATTTCGATAGAATTGCCTTTTTATTATTTATAAGGTATGTTTTTTTTAAATAAAGTAGTCCCCAGTATTGGAAAGTTTCTTTTACTGTCAGTCTTCACAAATGGAATTGAAGCACAGAAGCAGTTACTCAGCATTCAATCAGTGGCAAAGCCTGGAAAAAAAGCTAAGATTTTTCATGCCTAAGATATATTTATGCTTCTTGATGTCACTGTTTAATGTCAACTAAATGTCTCTATTGCACATGACTGAAACGTGCCTTCAGTCTGACAGTAAGCACATCATAACAGATAGATCATGCAAGATACGACCATCAGAAACAAAATGTACATGTAAGAAGGAAGTCTTAGATTTTAGCCAAATTAAATGTATCAGCAGATCCAAACCAAGACTATCACACTAGAAATTTTTACATAAATGCTTAGCTGCAAAATTATCGGCTTGGAGAGGGAGTCTGGTAACCTGCAATAGGTAACTCGTTCTGAGACAGTGGGAGCAATTCTGTTAACTTCAGTGAAATTTGGATCCAGAAATAAAACAAGTGGGATAGGGATGTAACATCATAGCTGATTTTCTATTCTTGCAATGGTACTGTACTCCTACAGCAATACTGCCTGAAGTCTTGAGCATGCTTTCATACAGCCATGCAGCAACTTCATTGAATGCCATGTCAATTATTTAACACTGTCTCTGCACTTTTGAATGACAGTGTTCATGCACTTTCTCCACACTAACCTTTATGTTTGGGAATTTTATTTTTGTAAGTAATTAAGCAAGAATAATTGCTTCTCATTATGCATTTCCCTCACTGATTATCTTTCCAGTGCTTCGAGAAGAAAGTTTTAACCCTGTTCCTTCTATCAGTTCTTCAAAGCACAGTCCAATGAACAGCAGTTACACTTGTTATGGCCAAAGCAACTGGATATTCAAATGATCGTACCTGATTTACAAGCATCAGTTCCACTGGTTTCTATGGATAGCTGCTGTAGAGTCACCTAAGAGTTTTTTGAAGTTCTACTTGTAAATTATTCTTTAAAACGTTTTTAAGAAAAGGAAGGAGCTCTCCTCCATAGAGGTTGAACACTGTAAAACAGTCAAAGCTTGAAGTCTGAGGTCCTTCCAGCAACCATTATCTCTGAGACAGGTTTAAGTAATTCTACAACTACTTCTAAGATGCTACTAAAATCAGTACCTATTTTAATGTGTTTATTTCCTTTATACACTATCCATTCATACACTTCATCGCTGATACACAGGGCATCGTGCTTAATACAGAGATCAGCTATTACTTGGAGCTCTTCTCTGGTAAACACCTGGTATACAAGAAAGAAAGGGACGATGCATTAATCACAGTATTTAAGACATATTCTGAATTTGTAGCAATGTTAAAGCAGGACTCTTACCTTGCCTATAGGGTTGTGGGGGGTATTCAGAATGATTGCTTTTGTTTTGGAATTAAATTTATTTGCAAGTTCAGCAGGATCTAAGACCCAGTCGGCACTAGATGCAGAGTTTCCATCATTTTTCTAAAAAAACAAAACCAAACTGAACAGTTATTTATGCATTAATTGAATAGAATATATCATAGCCTAAGCAGAAATGCCCAGCTTATCACTCTTAGACACTTTCATAACCATACTTAATTTATGAAATCTATCCTTGGAACAGGCACTTCTAGGAACCGGCAGGGAGGTTAAGAGCAAGGACGTTATGATGCCAGTGGCTGTTCTCTGTGGTCACTGTCTGTCTTAAAACTTCTCCAGGAACTGGTTTCCAGGACCCAGTTACACACATGCTCAATTATAACAAGTGTGTAATGCAGGAAGCCAAGTCATATGTCAGGGATGTTTATGTCTTCCCAGAAAATGAGAACAAGTGTGTGCCTGCTTGTCTAGACTGACCACTGCTGAAGAGATTCAAAGTCTTTTCCTCCTCCTTGCTCATACGAAAATACTTGAACAGCAGAAAGGTCTGCACCACCAAGGCTCTGGAGTTGCTCTGGTATTAACACAAGAAAGTTTGTGCCAGGTGCTACAGAGTACAAAGAGCATGGCCACACTGCATATTACTGGGATACAGTTGGACGAAAAACAAGGATGTGAAACAGAAAATATTTGGAGAAACCTTGTCATTCAAAACATCCCTAGGAGGAGGGCACACAGAGGAACAGTTTCAGCTGTTCCTACTGCAGTCCTGGAGGTTTTGTTATTCTGGTGTTCTGATTTCATGGTGTTCATGCAACAGTCCTGCTTAAAGAGCCACTCAGCCCTCCCCATACAAGGCTGCCAGTCATCCAAGGCAGTAATAATAGGATCAACCTTTGTGTCCAGAGTGATCCTTGCAAACTGCCAACATAAGGCCATCAGTACCAATCTGAAAATTTTACCAGTAAAAAAACCCAGTAGTTCTCATATCTATAGCAAGTAAGTCTACCGCATGATTGTTCCTTATTTAGTAAGTATATTTTGGAAAAGAATTATATTCTGTCACTGTAGGAGTTGAAGTGACCAGAATCCAGATCTTTTGAAAACCAGCAGATACAGCAATTGCACTGCTATGTGGCTCTCCTTCCTTTACTTACACTGGCAACATCTCTGATGACACCCAAAAAGGAATTGTGGTCAGATTTCAGAATGCACAAATTATGACAAACATTGTCCCACTTTCTCCAACACTACAAAGCATTCTGTCTGCTTTGGATTGTCATTATCTCAGACTTACACTGTAGCAATTATCTCATTGTTATGAAATTGTATATTAAGAAAAACTGTACAACAAATCATCAAATGGTATTGCGTACAGATGAGAAACTTCGTATGATAAATTATTTTTAAAAAGCTACTCACATATCTCAGTGGGATAAAAATAGGCTTTGCACCTGCCATCTTTACCATTGGTTCGTAACAGTCATAAAATGGTTCAATTATTATTACCTGAAATTAGAGTCATGAATATCAGAAACACAATTGACCATGCACAACACTATCATATTTCCAGGTTTACTTTGGTGATCTAACTCGCTAATGTTTCTGCCACTCCATTCTAACATTGCAGAATATTTCTCTTTAAGAGTCTCATATAACAATGTACTCGGTCTGAGTATGATAACCACTACACATTGTTGACAACACACACTGGGTCCTGCACACAGATCTGAAGGTGCGAGACAAAGATGAGAGACAGCAACATGAAACTACAGCATAGCTGCCTAATTCTGTCCATGAAATTCCAGGACTTCCAACTATCTAGAAATCTTAGAAGAACGGCTTAAGTCTCCAAATTCTATCAAAAGAACATTTTCAAGTAGAGAAAGAGGGCAAATTCAAAGAAAACTGCATAGGGGCTAGATAATAGGAAAGCAGAACAAAACAAACCACCAACAACCAAACAAAACACCAAATGCTAATAGCAGAGAACTTAGAAAAAACAAAGTGAATATCAGAACAGAAAGGGAAGACACAGTGTGAAGGTTTGGGAGTTCCCCACCCCCCCACACTTTATAAAATGACCCAGACTAGCACTCAGTCGGCTGGAAGTTAAATGATGAAGCTATATTTACAGCTTTGCACAATGTACAGCAGATATTTACACTATATACACAATATTTACAGAAATATACAAGTAAAAGGTAATACAGCAACACAACTCCCCTCCCAGAAATCAGAGACCCCAGGAGGGGCTCCCAACCACCCTTCCACCTTCTCCCCACCCCTGTACCTTACCCCAAGGTTTGCCTTACGTGCAAGGTAAATTAGGAGGATCGGCCAAGGGGGTTAGAAGAAAAGTGGTTAGTGAGGATTAATCAGCAGAGGAGCCAGAGCCCAGAAGCTGCTAGATCCCACCAGCAGCTCCTGCTCAAGCAAGCGACAGAGAGCAACTCACTTATCAATTGTTTTGGTTAGTATTCCCAAACAATTCTCCAACAAGCGTATGAGTGAAGTAGACATCATGATGTTTTCCTTTCACAGCCTATAGTGTAATTTTCTCTATTAAAATATTCCAATTAGCCTCAAACCAGCACACACAGATGAGAATACATTACACCAACAAAACACTGAAAGCAAAACAAGACAACACAAAAAGTTCTTGTCCGCTACAGATACAAATACCTCCCTAAATTACTTTTAATGTAATTGTCAAAAAGGCCAGCATCAGTAGTGAAGGCATGAATCATCACAGCTAGTACAGAAACTACCAATCCTTTCTTTAACAGATTTTTCTGCTATCTGTGTTGCTACCTGAAATGGTTCAAAACAGAATTTGGTAAACAATGGTTATTCAAACACCAGCAATACCTCATACCACATTTAGTCTTCTGTTGTAGTCAACATCCTTCAAGTGTTCTCAAATAAGAAACTGGTGTGTGTCACCTAACAATAACAGTGATAAAGAAACAGCTACAGGTACCATTAGTAAGAAAGCAAGGAGGTAGTAAGTTGGTAAATGACAGAAAGACATCAAAAGGCTAATCTCCTGGTCATGGCTTCTGTGAAACTGTAATAATTATTAGAGATCAGAAAGAAGCCACAAAATGATGGTATACTTAAAAGCAGACAAATAAAACCAAGCAAATTTTCATTTCAGTGAGTATATGTGAATATTTCGAATCAAAACTTACTTCATCTCCCTCTTCAATTAGTGCCTGTATTGTACTAAAGAGAGATCCGTAAGCTCCCACAGTCACCAGGATATCTGTGAGAGGATCAATGTTCCTTCCACAAACTCTCCCATATACTTGAGACAAGGCTTTCACCAGTGATGGATGTCCCTGTTCAAAGAAAACAAATGCAACTGGTGTGCTCCTGATGCTGCACAAAGCCTGTATTTGGGGATTTTATACATACATCAAAATAATATATTGCGAAATAGAGAAATACAAGATGAGCCTTCAGGGTCAATGGCTGTTAACTGCTAGCATGATTTAAAGTTTCTGCACATTGGCTTAAATTTATTTGTGTCTATTAAGAAATTAATTTTTGTACATCTCATGCTTTTTAATTTCTATCATATTACAGCATCTTAGGATAGCTTCAGGTAGCCTACAGGAAAACAAGGACAAGAGATAGGAGGAAAGACAGGACAGAGTCCAACACAGAGCTATGAGGATGATTGCAGGATTTGAACATCTTTCCTATGAAAAAAGACTGAGAGACCTGGGGCAGTTTAGTCTTGAGAAGAGAAGGCTGAGAGGGAATCAGGGGTGGGTGTCAAGATGAAGGTGACAGTCTCTTTTTAGTAGTGCCCAGTGACAGGACAAGGACAAGCTAGAACACAGAAGGTTCCACCTCAACAGAAGGAGACACTTCTTTATGGTAAGGGTGACAAAGCACTGGAACATGCTGCCCAGAGAGATTGTGGAGTCTTCTGCTCTGGAGACCTTCAAAACCTACCTGGATGCATTCCTGTGCAGTTTGTTCTATGTGACCTTGCTTTGGCAGGGGGGGTTGGACTCAATGATCTCTAGAGATCCCTTCCAACTCCTAACATTCTGTGATTCTGTGTGAATACTCTGACACAAATTCAGTCTTACCTCCTTTAGAGTCTCTTTCCCACATGTCTGTATTTTCAGCTGAACCTCCTTCTGTTCCTTACCTTTTGACTAAAAATTCTTTGGCACAGGGGGAATCTTTTTATTCTGCTTGTATATTGCTGATAAATAGCACTTGTGATCACAACGATGATTCACAGTTAGGTATCAGAGCACAATTCACTACAGTGCCCCCTACAGGTAACACAGCAGTTAATGTACTCTTCTCAAAAGCACAAGGAACAGGAAAACAAATATGCAATAAAGATCACTCACAATAAGGAAATAAAGAAGTGCAATTGTGTTTACTCAGCAAGACTACAGACTTCCTGCTGTGAAAATGTTTTTTCTTTTTTCACACTTGGTAGAAACAGAAGACAGCACCTTGAGAAAACACAAGTATGTTGAGAAAACACAAGTATGTAACAAAAATTGTTCTCTAAAATATTAATCATTGTACTTCTCTCCACACAAAGGTATAAAAATCATGAACCCTTTTGCAAACAAAAATATTACAATAAATTAAAGTTTACAAGTCATTGCTGATTCAAATGACAGACATTTCTTGCCATGAGTGCCTCAGCTACACAGGAATGCTGCACCACCCAAGTCACGTTAGGTCAGTCTACAGGTCATAGCCCTACGGTCAATGAGAGGTCTAATGCCACAGACAGCTGAGACATCTCAACTGGATGTGCGTCATTCGTACTCATCCCTCCCATATTTGCTACCACAGATACTTGTGCTCAAAAAACTTAGAAGTGCTGAAGTCCATAGAGGAAGTGCAAAAGATGAAGTTGCAAATAATGGTAAAAATTCTTCTTTAATTACTATCTATAGTATAATAAATCTCCAAATATTCATAATGATCATTGGAACTATTTGGAAAAAAAGAACAAAGTGATAGAAGTAAATATTGAGTAACTGCATGCACTAGGGAAATTTCACTTATGCTTGATTCACAAATTGGTTTAGATTTAGTCTGTGAATATTCATCAGAAGGTAAACTGTAGTCCATTCTCTCTGTAAACCTTTTCCTCTGTGCCAATGTTCCTCCAAACTTTGTCTGTCCGGTCAGCAAAGACTTTTGAGCTACCTTATCATAGATGATAAACATACTAATATTTACCCAGAAGTTCATTAAATCCCAGCCATCTTTTATGTGTCTGACAAAATAATTACTTTATACTTGCATGTTTGTATAGAAAGTTTTATGTATCTCTGTCTTGTACTTCCAGAAGCTCGGCACACAGCTAAGAGAGATTAAACAAAATGACCGAAAGAGGGATGGAATGACACTACAGTCACTAAGGATATTTTTTTTTCCTTTCAGTCCTTGCTAGGGTTCTCAGTGCCCTAATAAACCTTAGTGGCAATGACAGGCTTACTTGCAGCCTCTACCCAAAGCTACGCCCCTGCTCCAGGGGCTCCACTTCATTACTATGCAGCAAGGCTGCTGATCTGCAATTCAGTTACAACTCTGTACCTGGCCACAGACTCTTTTAACCTGGCCTCTACCTGTAGATCCATTTTGTGGCTTGACCTTAAACCTGACATGTCACCCTGGACCTGCCTATTACATCTAATCATTGATAACAATGCCAGGTCTGACCTGTGGATTGACTTCCTGGCTTAACCTCAGGCCCATCTCACCACCACAACCTAGCCTGGCAATCTGTGCTGGCCTCAGCCATCTCTGGGTCTGCCTTGCTCAGGTACTGTGGTTGGTGAGGCTTCCATCCTGCTTGCTGTGATAGGTTGTCCTTTAGGCTCTGCTTCCCCCCCAGCTCTAATGCATGCAGGTTCTCAGCAAATAGGCAAAAAGTTATGTTGGAAAATATACACAATGATGTCACAACTACCAACCCAATTGCTAGCCTACTAGTTTACACAATACTTTTCTTCCGCTGTTGCATAACACTGTCATCTAGAAAAATATTGGATAGACTCATTAGGGTCTCGTAGCAATCCTGAGACATGGTTCTCACTATGCTTTATCTTTGCCACAAAATAAAAGAAAGATAAATCATACAAGGAAGACGTCATACTAAAACAGTAATAGTCCGTTTTATTATCCCGCCATGGGCAATGATCAATGACACACACTCACACCAAGACATAAATACTACAGGCCAGCTTACAGAATGGGCAGTAACTATGTTCCAGGGCCAAAAACTTACTGCTTTCTTCACTTCCTAATCTCCTCTGAAGTCTACTACATGTTATGGGTGAATACTTTCTTGATCCCAGAGGTGATATCTCAAGTGTTATCAAGCATTTCTTTGTCATTTACCATTATCCTATCAGATTCACATTTACACTGACCAAAATCAGAGATAAATGTATAATTTACACTCTTTAAACTTTGAATTTGCCCTTCGCCCTTCAAAGACAATCTGTCCCAGATGTGCTCCAGCATTTTGCTCTTGATGAAGGATTTCGCCTTAAAGAAACCTACAGAAAAGATGCTCATTAATAGCAAATAAAGCTACTAGATCCACTTAATTTGTGACATATCAGTGTGACCTACAGATAAAATCAATTTAAAGCAAAGTAGTTTCTTTTCCCTGTGGCATGTTCTCCACTGAACTTATGTCTCAAGTTTCATGGTACTTACAAATCCTCGTGTGTACTGGTTCAGTCTGTCAACTGCTGCTGCCTTTGCCAGCTCTTCTTTAACGTAGCTGGGAGGGGATATATCAGGGAGGCCTTGACCAAGATTAACAATTGAGGGATCTGCTGCTACCTTTGTAAATTCAACCCTACAGGGGAAAAAATAGCTTAAGGTTAACACACCAAATAAGATTACCGTTTTCCTCATTATCATTAAAAGGCTGGGGAGAAGAGTATTTCATTTTGCAAAATTCACAGCAGCGGACACAGGTTTAAGTAGAGTGCTCACATGGAGAGGTGGGGTCTGGGATAACAGTAAAAGTACCCACCAGATTCAGAGGTAATCAAATACAAGGTTGACTTTCTGGATCCATCGAATAACTTTTCTGCCAGTGCAACTGTGTTCAGACGTGCACACACACAAACACACAGTAACTCCGGATATGGCCAGAAATTAAATCTACTCTCTTTGCAAAATGAAATAGACCTAATCAAAGCAGACAGATTAAATCATTTAAAGGAAAGACTCTGTCACATGAAGGTGTCATGTAAACTATCCAGTGACCTCAGAGTCCTATAAATTCTTTTGTTACATTTTAAGCAACATACACTTTCAAGCTGGTCATTAACTGCTCCTAGTAGCTTGCCAGATAGAAATGTTAAGATTCTTGAACACTTTTTTCCTCCCTTCACAGGCAAGCTCTGCATTTTATCTTTTCCTTCCTACCCAAATGTTAACAAGATTATTTTTTTTTTTAATCCAAGCACTAACAAAAAAAAAATCCAACCCACACAGCATCACAGTTCTGTCAAATGTGAACAAAAATTGCTAAAAATTAGTTTGGGACTAGCAAAACACAGATGCTGATTGGTTTGTCCTCTGCAAGACCTTGGATAAGCTGACACCTAAATGTTATGCAGGTGGGTGTATAACATAACCCATCTGAAGGGTGGTTGGCAAGAAGGAGGAGACAGTTTCTCTTCAGTGGTGTCCTGTGATAGGACAAGGGTCACTGTACACAAACTGGAACACAAGGAAGTTCCATCTCAACATGAGGAAAAAAGTATTTACTGTAAGGGTGCTGGAGCCCTGGAGCAGGCTGCCCAAAGAGGTTGTATAGTCTCCTCTAGAGACTTTAAACGACTCATCCAGATGTGTTCTTGTGTGACTTGCCCTAGGTAATCCTGCTGTGGCAGAGGGGTTAGATTCAATGCTCTCTGGAGGTCTAGTTCAATCCCTATCATTTTATGATCAAAACACCTTGTATACATACACATACATATACACACACTATTAATGTAAGCCCACATCGGTGTTTTTGCCAACTAACAAAATCCCATATTTACCAGTGATAGCAATATTACTTTAAGACCTATTTAATGCCTAGAAGAAAAAAAAAAAGTATTAAAAATAATGAGCTAAAATATAAATACAAGTATTATTGCTTTCAAAAGAAATGTGACTCATTTGGTAAACACAGATGAAGTGTAATTGAAAAACATTACTCTATAAAGTTAACATTACATTTTAAAGCTAGCTATCTCCAAGAGTTATACTTGTCTTGTCTGGTTTACTAGAGGAAGAAAAGTCTAAGCCTAATATTTAAAGTTCAAGAATAAGAATTAATTCACTCCTCCAGCAGAATTTAGTTCACTGCTTCTAAGTATAGAATCATAGAATCATAGAATGGTAAGGTTGGAAGGGACCTCAAGGATCATCTAGTTCCAACCCCCTGCCATAGGCAGGGACACCTCCCACTAGGTGCCAAATATATTTCAGCAGAGAGAGCAAGTGCTATGTACCTTATTATTGGCAATAATTATTGACCTGGAAAAGGACAGATATCAGAGAAAGACATTTTCTCTGAGATTTGCAGCTATTTTCCTTCTACTTACCACACATTGCTATCCAGGCCTTCAATTCGTCTTGTGTTTTTGTGTCTGAAGGTCATTGTCTGCAAGATCAAAATAGACAGACAGAAGGGTTTTGTTAAGAAAGACAAAGTACTATATTGTTGGATCCTGCGTGACAAACCCTTCTTCATGCTTTCTCAAATACACCATCGCCAGCTGAATTCAGTAGTCACACAAAATTATAGACATGTTCTTTCATCAAAGCTTCTGTAATAGCTTGAATTCAGACTAACAAGAAAACATTAAAAAATGCCCTAACTTTCAGCAAGGATGGAACAGGGGCACAATTTAGCTTCACAGCTTTAAAAGATGACCTAAAAAAGAGGATATGCACATTCTTTTTTTCCTATGATGCACTAACAATTTAAAGGCTGTGTTATTTCTAGCCCAACTCCTGCTCAACCCACTTTGGTAAGCATACATCTTGGATGCAATTTTATTTGTGAAATTGATGATTAAGAGGAAAAGAGCAAAAACATTTCCTATTTTCATTCAGACTTTTAAAACCTTGAAGTATTTCTTTACGACACAGCAAAACCATAGTAGAATATGTTTTTACTGTATATTCAGACATTCAATAAAGACCTTGGAAAAGTGCTTTACAATAAGCTTTCAATGACTATTCTCTATAAAGGCAGAGAAAAATTTATTAATAATTGTGGTATTTTTAAGCTAAAATAAGAAGTGGAGAATAGAGGGGAAATCTAGATTTATTTCTGTGTGCAAACAAAAAGGTTCAAGCCCATTTCTATCTTTGTTAACCAGTTTGATAAAGGGGGAAAAAAAACAAACCTGTGTAGTCACTCAGTACATCAGAATTCCCATTTCTTTAAGTAAGACTACTGATTTTAGTTACTTTTACACTGCTAATTACTGTTACTATCTGAAAGGTTAAAAACACATACTCTAGTTACCATACTCTAAGAAGAAAATGTCTGCTTCACCTTTACACTGCACATTTCAACTTTGAATAAATGGGAATGAATCATAGTAGAAATATTACACAGGCACAAGTTTGCACTCGACTTGCCAACAAAATGAAACTACCATATACATCATTATTTGAAGAATGGGAAACTATAAAACAAAACAGATAGTTCTCTGTTTATATGTGTCTTCTCTACAGATCTGATTCTGACCCCCTCTGCGAGATACAAACACCAGAAGAATCAAGCATGGGACACCTTTCATTTCTCCTTAGAAAGAAAATCATTAATACAAGGCAAGTGAAGTTATACTTCTTGATACAGAACAAGAGGGAGTTATGACTAGGTAATCCATACTGCATCTATTTTAAAACACATGTATGCATCAGGAGATTACTGCAACTTTGCAGTGTTATGTTTTGGAAGATACTGGGCTATGCTACTTAGACTGAGGCATGCACACACACACACACATACATCTTTTTTTCACATGCCAGACTACTTTTTGGACTACAACAAATAGTAAGTCTCACCTTGAATCTTTCTAGTTAATATGGAAATTCTGTATGCTGCCATGACTGAGTTTGTTCCATTAACCAGCTTCTTGACTGTTAAGATTTTCTAAAAGTTCAAGGTGTCTGACATGCAGAACCTTTATAATTAACTACAATGTAATCTGAAGCAACCGTCTCTAGCTAAAAATGTTTTGTCAAGTAAAATAAGCCTTTCCCTCACAGCTCTCATACTATTTTAAGTTTAAATATTTAACAATTCAAGTCTTCCTATTTATTTTCTCTTGCGCCTTGATCCTAGTTCCACAACAGAATACCTGGACCTACATTAGTTTTCAGGTTTTCAGAGATTCAGCTTACAGTGAGATGTAGGTCTCTTCTATTATCTTGAAAAAGCCAACCAGCTAACTGGAATTTTACAGTAATGCCTTAGGTAGCATTCTTTCTTCCAGAATGGCATAAGAATTCCTAAGATGTTTTCTTCTTTTAGACAAGCTATGTCATCACTTGATAGTCTTCAAGCCATTTCTAGGTGCAGAGCTAGCGTTGCAGCTCAGCGTTAAGCAGAAGAGATATATCCTCATTAAGCGCTAACTCTGACCTTCTGCTTTCCCTAATACTTTCACTCACAGAAAACACCTGATCAAAAGTCATATGCTGCTTATATTTATTTTCCTAATACAAAAATACCTGTGATTAAATGAATGGCAACACAATTAATGACAATAAAAGCAAATATTTTTACATGGTGTATAATTAAATTGTGGAATTCAATGTCAAAAGCTACAACTGAAGCCAAGATCTTAAGAAAATTTTAAAACAAACATCCATGTTTAGTGAAAATACCAAACTCCATTAAGTAGAATACAAATACTTATAGCATGTGAAAAACAGGTTCAGGCAAAATCTGTTCTCCAAAGTGGCTTGCATGCTAAAAGAAACTTATCATATAAGCAAAAAATGTTGCAACTGTCCAGTATAATGGTTTGAACATCTGTTATGAAGGATCTGACATGTGCCTTTATTGACCCAAGTTTTGACCTGGGAACACGATTTACGTTTCAGCATTCTATACGCAGTGCAGAGTGAGAGCTCCAACAGTCTATCACATTGCAAAGCTCTATTTTCCCTCAATGAAAATGCAAGACTTACAATTAAGTTACACAGGTAGTTAAAATGGGAAATTAAGAAGAGCCTGTGTAAAATTAAGTTTGAGGTGCTAATGTAACCCTTGTTATTGCAGCACGGAGAACCACCATTAAAAGAAAACTGAGATACAAAGAAATTAATTGTCTTACTAGAAGTCTGTGATGAAGCTGGGATTGAATCTGTCTCCTGTATCTCAAGCTCTAATGCCCTAACACCCAGGCAATCCTTCTGGTCTGGTAAGTGGTAGGTCTGACTTTAAAGACAGAAAAGGATAAGCAAAGCAGTAAGTACCAAAGTCTGCTACACTAGGGTGGTTAAATATTTCACTGATGCAAATATCTTATTTTGTTCTTGACAGGAAATGTTTGGATCAACATAAGAAAAAAAAGGCAGCTAATGCATGTACACTGGCAAGACTGCAAAAGTAGCATGTCTCTAAAACACTGCACAAAATAGTTCTATCTATGAAGCTGAAGGAATACTTACTGCAGAAGTTGAATGTTTGATGGATCTCGAAAGCAAATCTGTTCGTAGTTGGTACGTTTTAATGCCAAGGCAACAGAAGCTTCGTGAAGCAAAAAGCATGCCTGCATAATAAATAACTGACCTGAAAAAAACTTCTAGATTCCAGGAACAAATTTTTATACATCCCTAAGCAATTTTAACAAATAAGATCCCCCTCCTCTTCCATTCAGGGATTTTGTTTCATTAAAATAAGCTCTAGTAAATTATTACCTTACCACATTTCTAAGCATAGAAGATGAAACTTTTTTAAGTGACAGGGTTGCAAAATGTTTCTGAATGTCATCTAGAAGGAAGGTTTCCTCTATTTGATAGTACTGACTTTCTCCTTGAATAGCAGTGAAGATGAAATACAATTCAAGTTCACCATCTGTTAGAATTGTTGTGAACATGTATTTGTGTAATAGAAATTGATGTGACAACTGCCAGTTTAGACAGAATAGAAGAAGAGCTCAGTTTTTTAAATGGCACACAGATTTAGAACTGGTCTGCATTCTCAACTCTTTCAAACCAGGTATACTGAAACTGAGATAATTAAGATCACTGGTCACACTGGAGAGGCAGGAATATGCACTTTGTAACTACACTGTTTTGCCACAGTGACTTGGCAAATATCAAATGAAGTATGTAGCAGGGCAGAGAAACAAGACAGCTAGAAATAGAGCAATGGACCACTCCCCAAGTAGAAAAAAATGTGTCCCTTTAACCGATAACTATAAAAAAGAATTACAAGCTCCTACTTCAAGTAGCTACTTCCAAAATGGATTTTTAAGCATATAGATTGGATGACATTGTCAAAATGACTGGAACATGTAAGCCAAAGACCTACGCCGGAAATGTAGCAGTCACAGAAGTGTAATTATTGTTTTCCATAGTTTAGTCATTAAAGAATAGATAGCCTCTGCTTCCCCCAGACTTTTCTACTTGGAAAAAAAAGAAAAAAAAATTGTTTTACAAACAAAGAATTGTCATTGCCTGTTAAAACACTACCATGCAAGCCTCACAGATAGACGCAAAAATGTAATTTGATATTAAACTTTTTTTTTTCATTAAGAAGGATGGATTTAGTTCAATAACAAATTGCTCTTTACACTTTCAGTGTAAACTAACAGAAAGGTCACACAACATTCCCTTTTAAGTTAAGTTTTAAAAGCATGCTGCTTTTGACTTTCTCTTTTCCAGTGATACAAACTCCAGTCTCAGTGCTGAAATTAGGGTCTTTCTCACTGAGTGTTGAGTTGCAGCTAACTCAGTTAGACCCTCAATTATACCTCTGTAATCCCATTGCACTTAGCAGTCTGCAAAGTATACAATTTATGGATGTTTCCTTTACATAGAGAAAGACTGGCAATTTCCTCAACTCTGCTGGCCTGAGAAGTAGCAAAAGTAAATAGCAATTAAATATTTGACACTAGTCCATGGACACTCAAGAAATACATCTGCTTAGAAAGATCTGCAAACAGTGCACCCTCAGCAAGTTTGCAGATGACACCAAGCTGTGTGGCACAGTCAACTTGCTAGAGGGCAGGGATGTCATCCAGAGGGACCTGGACAGGCTGGAGAGGTGGGCCCAAGTC
>VWZE01003472.1:387411-444942 GCA_013396675.1 Eubucco bourcierii
ATCCTTGAGGTCCCTTCCAACCTTACCATTCTATGATTCTACATTTTAAGTTACTAAAAGTAACAACACTTACCATATTTGACATAATCTTTGATAATAACTACATGAAATAAAAATTATTGTGGAGGTCTAGATTTCTCTCCTTTTGTATGCTTATAAAAGCTATTTATGTAACATACTGATACCATCTTAAAATGTGACTATAACAATAATTCTATTCTCTCAGGGTCAACCAGAAATAGAATTATGCTTTGCACACTCCATGGCACTTGCAGGAATTACCACAGAGGGACAGACATGCATACTTTGGACTGTTTCATTTTGTGTTGAGGAGTAGCAATATGAAATAAACACTTGCAAATCTGACATGCAAAATTAACTTGCAACTATTGTAAGAAAAATTATAAACAATTATAAATATTTCAAGCATTGGTGCCATGCTGCACTGAAAGACAGCATGGCACTTGATCAGCCACTAACAATAGAGAACCACACAAAACTGCAGCATGATGTGAGAACTAACAAACAGACCTGTATCACTGTGGTGTGGTCAGTCTCTGCAAGTACCTGAAATACCTGAAGTTTAAAAAAAAAAAAAAAAAATTTNAAAACCCAGAGATAAAAAAAAAAAAAAAAAAAAATCACACCACAGCAATGTAGAAATTGTGAACGTGTTATGAGGACCATAACAGAAATAACACTTTGCTGAGCAGCCTCAGCAAGAAAGTCAATGCAGTAGTATTTAACATTTGTCCCACAACCATTTCAGTCTTTGTGTGACTTCTCCAGCAAATGTGGAACAGCATTCATTTATATTCAAGAGGGCTCAGAGACAAGATTATCAGCCACTAAATGGGAAGGTCTCCTATAAAAAATTTTGGTGACTTATTTTCTTTCTAAAAATAGCTCTTTTCTCTTCTGCAACACTGAATGCTTCCATTTAAGCTACTAGGAAGTTAAAATAAAGGCTATAACAAGACAGTCTCCCACACTGATGAGATCAATAATTAAAACCTTTTTTTTTTTAAACACACATTTTCCTACTATAATTGTATATGACATATTAATACATACCACAGGCTCAAAATAATTTACAGTTATTTTTTAAGATGAGTGCATGTTTAATTATTACCTCTCCATTTGTTTTGGCAAAGACCAAATACATATAAGACATCAATGAGAAGTTTTATAACATCCTAAGTTTTTCCCATCAAGATAAAAAGTTTCTTCCAGCTCAGCAAAGTTACACAGTGCTTGGCAGCTACATAGGTACTGCAAACCCTTTTTTCAAATATCTTAAAAATTTGTAAAGTTCTTCAAACAGAAAAAAAAAAAAAAAAAGGCACTGGTCTTTGTTGGGTAACGAAAAACATCCATTTTTCTCTTATTAATGTCTGGTTTTTTTCAACCCTGGAGCCAGGCACTGGCTTTTTGGCCAGGAATCATGTCTGTTAAACTTAGAAATTAAAAGTCAGGAATATTTTTCATCCCATTCTAATTTTCAGAGCTCTGAAGCATTAATATTTTAACTCACAGTCAGTCCTCCTGGAATTCAAACTAGCATACTCACAAGAAAATTAATATTTTAGGGGAAATAAAGGATAACAAATGACTGATTACTCATGCAACTTCCAATTTTTTTTAGCAAGACAAGGTACCAGAAAGGCCAATACAGTAAATATTTGTAGTGAGACTGAGCAGAAAACATTCTGTTTGCTAATCTGGTTTAAATTCAGATTTGGTGACTGAACCTATATAGGAAGATACAGTTAACACTTTGTCACAGGAACTTTATGACAAGACATTTAACTCACACGGTGCTTTATACTCACTGCAGCACAGATAAAACCTTCAAGTTGCAGGCTCTTCTGCCTCCCTCACAGCTGTCCAGCTTTCTGCTGTACTACTAGAGCAGTAGTTACTTGTTTACAATTCATTTAATTTTTCCCCTTTGAAACTAAAGGCCAAATGTTGCAGTTCCTTGGGTTTTGAGCTTCACTTGTGTCATCACTATAAAAATAATGCCTTCGAGCTTGAAATACTAATGGTCATACCCCTTAAGGAGCTGCTTTTTTCCCATTTAACACAAAGTCTCATTTTACTGTGAAGCCTCAGCAGCAAACATTACTAGAAACTCTGCAAGCCCATCATCCACCGCAATACCATAATCAACATCCCTATTATAGGTGTTGAGTGAGTTTGTACACAAACCTGGGAAAGAACACATCTCAGTCCTGCTGAGATGAGCCTTTGAAAGACTGTATCTTTGGATGTGTCTAGAGGAAAACCTTAGAGGAGGGAGAAAAAAAAAAAAAAAAAAAAAAAGTGCCATTTTACCAAGCCTTCTCCAAAGCTTTTTCCACTATCTAAAGTAATAAATGGCATGTCAAGTCAAGAGACTGTTGTTGCAACTGATGGATCCAGGGAGACTGCATGTTCTTAAAGGTCCTGAACTTAAAAACTGCTGTTATGTGGAGGATTTGTCTCAGCAGTTAATATCATTTCTTCTTCCATAATCTGCATGCAATGGAGGAAACTGAGCATTGAAAAGGAAATTTTATTATATGGAACGCGGAAAGGGATGAGGTTGGGTGGAAGATTTTTACTTTCCTCGCTCTTCATGTAGCAGCTTTGCTATTTAACCACTTCATATTACACTTACTGTTTCGCCGACACCCCCTGCCCAAACGTATTTCCAACCTCAGGAACTTTCTGTTCTCAGCACAAAGTCTGAATGCCAGAAACCACCAGGCACTAGCAAGCCCCCCCGCCCTCACCGACAAGGCCCCGCATTCAAGTCGGCCATGGGACGCCCTACACGTGAGCATTCTGCGTTCAGCCAGCCCCGGGCACCGACAGCCGACCACTCTAACGGCCACCTCAGGCTCGGGGACCTGTGAGGCCCAGGCCGCCCCAGCGCCCCTTCGCCTGCTGCCCCAGGCAGGAAAAGATTCTAAGGACAGAGCCACCGCCTCCCGGACTCTCCGCCACAACTCACCACCTCGGCGCCGCCTCCCCGCGCCGCCGCGCTCCTCCCTGCGAAGGGCAGGGCGGGACAGAGCCGGACGCCAGCCTGCTCGCCGCCGACCTGAGGAGGTAGGGGGGCGCCCTTTTCTCGTCGCGCGCGGGCGCTCCCTCGCGGCGCCTCAGAGGAAAGAACGAGAGAACCCCGAGAAAAATGGCGGTCCCTGGGGTAGGAAGAGCCCTTCCCTCATAGCCCAGCCGCGGCAGAAGGAATTGTAAAACTGCGTGGCCCGAGATAGGTGAAGGCCTGCCCCGCATCCGGCACAAGAAGGCGCGGGTGGGTTTCTCGCAGATGTCCAAGCAACCAAGGGAGTGAGGTGCGGGGGATGGCACGGATAGGCACGGCCTGCAAAACGCAACAGGCTGTTAGGCCTCATTCCTGAGAGGTAGGTAATGCGCCAAAGCCCCATGTTAGTCACTGCACCAAGGCAGGTGACCTAGTAAACGGTCTCACCAATACACCATGCAGATGAAAGGCTACCACTTAATGAGAGATCTGCTCACCTAAGTAAGGCATGACAGCTTAACTGAACATTTTAGAAATGTCTCCCTTTAGCTGAACATTTTAGAAATGGCTCCCCATTTCTAAGTTAAGAACTTCAATTACAGTTTTTCTGATCACTATGTGTTCAAATGCTTCCTGATGTAGAGCTATGTGCACAGATACATGCACACATATACATAGCATCTCCTGAGTGATGTAAAAGTTGGGCTTGGAGTAAGCGGGGCTGACTAGTTCCCTTCTTTGGGGTGGCTTTCTGGAAGAACGGAGTGTCAAGATTGTTAAGAATCATTTAATACCCAAGTTACAGGATTTGCATTTCTGAAATTCCCTTTCACAACCACAATAAACAGACCTACTCCATAAAGGTTCCCTTCAATCAGTATCTCATTATCACTAAACTTGATTTTATACATATATGTATGTAAATTTGAAATCCCTTTCCAAGCTGTTACTGCTACTTCTACAATCTTTACAAAACCAGTTTACCTTAATATCTTCATCACTGCAAAGAATTTTAAGAGGTTGTAAAACTTCAATAGATTTTGTATGCTAAGTGACATTGTGATCTTAACCTAGAATCATAGAAACATAGAATGGTAAGGTTGGAAAGGACCTCAAGGATCATCTAGTTCAACCCCCTTCCATAGGCAGGGACACCTCCCACTAGTACAGGTTACTCAAGGCCTCATCCAACCTGGCCTTGAACACCTCCAGAGAGGGAGCAGCCACAGCCTCCCTGGGCAACCTGTTCTAGTGCCTCACCACCCTCACTGTAAAGAACTTCTTAACATCCAGTCTAAATCTCCCCTCTGCCAGTTTAAACCCATTGCCCCTTGTCCTGTCATTACAAGACCTTGTAAATAGTCCCTCCCCAGCCTTCCTGTAGGCCCCCTTCAGATGCTGGAAGGCTATTCTAAGGTCGTCTTGAAGCCTTCTCTTCTCCAGGATGAAGAGTCCCAACTCTTGTAGCCTGTCCTCCTAGCAGGGCTGCTCCAGCCCTCTGATCATCTTTGTGGCCCTCCTCTGGACCCGCTCCAACACTTCCATGTCCTTCCTGTGCTGAGGGCTCCAGAACTGCACACAGTACTCCAGAGAGGGTCTGATGAGAGCAAAGGGGCAGAATCCCCTCCCTTGCCCTGCTGGCCACCCTTCTCTTGATGCAGCCCAAGTCTTGGTTGCTGTCTGGGCTGCATGTGCACACCGCAGGCTCATGTTGAGCATTTCATGAACCTAGACCCCCAGGTCGTTTTCCTCAGGGCTGCTCTGCAACCATTCACCACCCAGCCTGTATGTGTGCTTGGGATTGTGCCTACCCAGGTGCAGGACCTTACACTTGGCCTTGTTGAATTTCATGAAGTGGTCTTGGGCCCACCATGAGCTTTCAGTACTGTCAGATATTATCTTTGTGAGTAAATACCAAAAGCCTCTTGTAATTATTAATTGCCTTCTGCCATAAGCAGAAAGGAGCTCCTTGTGTCCATCTACTGAGCAAGCGGTGTATTGACCGCAAGCGGTACACTAACCACAAAACCTTCTCTTCCAGTTTAATTGAGTTCAATTAATGTGTATATTTACTAGTTATTTCTAGATCCTGTTATAACCTGTATACAGATTCCATAAATGATGCAAAATAACCTGTTATTATTAATAAATTGATGGTCGGAGTGATGCGAGTTCTGAATAATATTAATAAACTATATTAATATTTTAAAAATATAATCTCACAGTAATTACCCTTCCACTACAGTTACATATATAAAATCATTATATATATTTATATAAAATGAAAGCTGATTAAAGAGAACCCGTTCCAGAGAATAAAATAGAAAACCTATGCTTATGTGTAGTAATGCTCTGATAAAACTAGAACAAAATAGTAAAATTAGTAAAATTAAGAAATTAGTCTTACTTTTTTGTATATCCTAAATATGTTACACAAAGAATTTAACACTTTACTCCTTTTTTGAGTCATGCTTCTAAAGAATTCTTATGGTCTCAGATGCAGTACTCCTACTTTACAGAGGTTTATACTGAAGGTTTGTATTGAACGTTAGGGAAAATTCCATCACCAAATGGGTTGTCAGGTTGAACAGGAAATCAGAGGAGTCACCATCCCTGGAGTTATTTAAAAGACATACAGACGTGGAGCTTGGGAATATAGTTCAGTGGTGTACTTTGCAACACTAAGTTAACGATTGGTCTTGATCTTAAAGGCCTTTTCCAAGCGAAACGATTCTATGACGTCTCCAAGTATCCACCGGAGGGCAGTAGATCTCAAACCTTGCCGCGTCCCAAGGCAGGGTTTTAAATGGGGGGAAAAGAGAACATTTAGCCTTCTCTTGGATGTTTGTAACATTGATGCCCATATTTTAAAAAGAATATCATATGCACAACAGACATCAGTGGGCAAATCCAGCCCATGTCGGGCTTCTGCATGACACCACTAATCTAGGTCTGTAACAGCAGAAAGGATGTTAAGATACTACTGATTCAATCCTCAGTTAATGAAGAAAACACTGAATCTTTAGTCTCTTGAACGATGCTCAGTTTACCAGATCAGCTGAGATACTGAAAAATAAAGATGGCTTAAAAGTCTCATCTGCCACAGCTGCCTCTGACATTTCATGTCCCATCAAGACACTTGATTATGTGACACCTGTATGAGCACACAAGTTAGTAGGATCTGCTGCAGTTTAACTAATGCAGCAAAAGCAAAACTGTCTGGTCTTTTTGTTACAGTTCTGTAGCATCTGGTGCCACAATTTTGGCCTAAATTTCCATTCAAGTAATGTGAAAAGCATGTAAGAGGTCCAACATATGCAACCATGAGCCCACTGGAGTGAGGGACCACTATGAACATACTACCTGTGATCAGTAACTTTGTTTTGTTGTGGGTTTTTTTTAGTTCTCTCCTAAATTGGAAAGTTTTGTTTAACTTAATGGCATTTTGTGCTATAAGAGGGAGAGGCTATGTCTGTCAGTTAGAAAGACTTGAAGGAGGCCTGTCTAACAGTGTTAGAGAAACTGATGAAGCAGTTCAATGTTTCCCCACTTCCGGCAATATGAAACTTCTGTTTCAAAAGACTTAAATGGATTTTTCAAGTGCTAGCGCAGCACAGAGAAAAGGAGCACTGACATCTGAGCCTAATGATTAAATATATTAAGCTGACTTTTTTTAACTTGGCATTCAGTGGTTTCCATAAAATTAAACTGGTCCTGAATCCCAGGACTCAACTGAAGTAAAGAATTTAGGTATGGTAAGGAATTTGCTTTTTCAAAGTTGCCTTTCATATTCAGAAGAAATATTTATTTCCATATATAAGTAATTCCCCCATCACCTACATTAAACTTTCCTGGCTCTTTAAAAGCACCTGAAGTATCTCTTTGTGACTTTCAGTTTAGAAGCCTCTCACTCATTTTGCAAGTGCACAGTAATTTGTCCTAAATTTTTCATAACAATCTTGCATGGCTGGTCTAACTGCTTAACACATTCTTATTCATTAGAAGTAAGAGTTGTGACATTTTTAGGCTAATTTCTTTTCACATAACCCATCTCCCTCTTATTTGTGAAGTAGGAATGGTGGTCAGGAATTTCTACACTGCAAAACAGATTAGTGAGAGGCAGTTCAGCTAAAGAGGAGAAAATTATTTGGCATAACTTGGATGCACAAATTGCACCACTAACAGTACTCAGAAAATCAGCTGACTTCAGATCTGTTTTGTCTGAGTTTTCTACCCTAGCTGCAGTAAATAAGACTCTAATGAACCTTTATCTTCGAAAATCAAAGTAGAGATGAAAAACATAAAATGTAGATCAGCTTCCCCTTGGGATATAGCCAATACTTTCCAAAGTGGTGTTAGGCAAGTCATAAAAATAAAACCTTACATGTGGCAGATCAAAAGACACATATGCCTAGTAATTTCTTTTTATATGAATTTAGGCCTCCAAGAATTTTTTGTCTACAGGAACAAATATTAAATTACTGATAGGACATATGAGTCTTTGACATAGTCTTGTTTACTAACTAAAAGGGATGAAAGCCTGTTTTTCTGATCACAAAAATAATTGGACAGAAGATGAGAGAATCTATTTTCTCATAATTCCTTTTGTTATCATCTTCTGCTATTCTTTTTCTTCCTTAGAACTGCACAGCTATGCTGTGCTGGCAGTCCTGCTTTTCAAGCACAAAGCACATGAAGGCATAGTGATGTCTGCAGCAGTTCAGTGTCCAGTCCTGTACTCATGCCTGTGCAGTAGGTTAGACAGGACACTGACACACATGTCTCAGCTGTGGATAACTTGGAGTCTCTCAAGCGGGATCCTTACTATTGCTATGCTGCCACTTCACAGTCTGCTGTTGTGGCTGTAAGCCTTGTTCAAGAAAAATATTGTGAATCTTGTCATTAGAGAGAGGTGTGAGAAAGTAGTGTGCCATCTGAAATATTAGAGATGAAGAAATGCAGCCCAAACATCTTCAAATTCTCACTTTATTCCTACATACCGAGTCCAGCCTGCATCTGAGTTGGGGAAGGTGATGTGGCTATATCTGACTGCTCCCACGCTGTGTGACTAATACTGGATTGCATCAGGAGAGTGTAGGAAGTTGGAAATACTTTGGTGAGAATTTCCTATATTACTCAACAGTATGCAGTATTAAACAAATGCATAAGAGCTTTCAGTTATTTGAGGTGAGCTGTATGACTCGTGCCTAACTACATTTTTTTTTTTTTTTTTGTGATTGATCATCCTGAAAATATGCCAAGGAGCTC
This sequence comes from Eubucco bourcierii, assembly GCA_013396675.1. Classification (NCBI taxonomy): domain Eukaryota; kingdom Metazoa; phylum Chordata; class Aves; order Piciformes; family Ramphastidae; genus Eubucco; species Eubucco bourcierii. The sequence goes on from VWZE01003472.1 coordinate 395,711, forward strand.
CTCTTATCAGGCTGTGTTGTACACATTTATTATTTACTTTGGTTCTCATTCAAAAAGAATGATATTTTCTTTACCCAGTGGGCTGCACTGTAGTGATTTACTTACCAAATAGTAGCTACTGTATATACTTGGCACTATTTTTTTAAAAAAGGCATCACAGACAACTAGTTTGATCCTGGAGTTCAGGTTATATTAGTTTATTGCCTCTGAAGATCTAATCATAGCAGGTGCTGAGAGCACTCTGATTTTAAATATACATTTGGTATGTCTCAAAGGAATTGAATGCAACTGCAGAGTGAGGCAGGTGGTGGATAAGTCTAGAACTTGTTACCAGTATCCATAAACAAATTAATATTAATTCATTTGGATAGTGTTTTTACTGCCAAGGCTGATTTTAATTTATGTCTCTGTATCTTTGACCTTTTTTTTGTAAGATTATATGCTTTTGTGTTATGACAGTTTGTGGTCAAAATTGGCTATTTTTTCACTGCAGAATCAAGCCATTAATAAGGAAAATGTGTATGGCAATGGATGTATTTTCTGACAGATTCTAGAGGTGCCTTCTTTGTATGTAAATTCCAGTAGAGTTCCTTTGGTATAACATATCTTTTTATCTTCTTTTCCCCCATGTTTTCTAGAAAACAGAAGTCAAATTTCTGCTTGAGTTGTAGCAGCAATGTATTTTATTATGGATTCCTCCAAGCTCTGTCCACTTGGAGTCCACCATAGAAGCTTTCTTGGAACATCTCAAAGACTTCACAGTTAGTCAATATGATGTAAAGACCAGCAGAAGTCAAGAATGCAATGTCATCTAGAAGCAGCAGAGAGTAATTCTTATTCTTCAGCATTTAAGAAACAGGTGATGACTGGAAACATCCTCCTTAGAAAAGCATTGCTTATTCCACCTTATGCTCTATGATTCTTAATTTCCCTGTTGTTGTTACTCAGGATGTCTTTTTGATTCTGACATCTGATTTCTTTATTCAGACCTTTTATTTTCTCTCCAAACTCTGAATTTTTCTTTCCCTCCATGAGAATATTTCATACATGATGTTTTCTAAGTAGACCTTCAGTATGCGTAGCACAGGCTTCGTACTGAACACAGATCAGGAACCACCTACTACACGATCAGCTATTTCCTGTCTTCTAATGAAGGCTTATTACAGTTAACCTCAATATATCTTTCAGCACTGCTACCTGTTCTACCTTTTAACACTGAGTACTTCAACTTTGAACCAATCTTTTGACAGTTTTCCTATGGAACATCTCTGTCTTCCTTTTCAAGCTAAATTTCTTGGACTAGGAATATTGGTTTAGGCTTATATATGTATTTTCTACTCTTTCCCTCATCTTTAACTTATTCATCATCCTGTCTTTTGAAGTCAACCAAAAGTCTCAATTCAGCAGAATATGTGAACAGAATCTTTGCTGAGCAAAATGCTTAATTACGTTTTTCCAGTCAAGTGTATACAATTTGTAAGTACAGGTAATGCTATACTAGGACCAGTTCCTGGCCTCATGCAAAGCAAGAATTAAGCATAATCTTGCTAATTTATCTCTGCAATTCCCTCTACTCTTCTCCTTAACACTCCGCCCTCCCTCTGTTGCAGACAGTATTCCAACTGCTGTATGGCTTGAATGCAAGTGAGCTGTATCTGAATATGATAGTTTCCATCAAAATTCCCCATAAAATATCATACTCTGGTTATTGCTAGCAGTTTGGAACAGATGGGCAGATAGGAAGTGTAGCACTCAATTAAAAATTACTGTAGCACTATTGGTTTCCTTGAGAGTCACAAAAATTGTGGCCAGTGTTCCTCAAAAAAAACGAGTCTTTTTTGTGGTGCGCTATACATAGTCTACAAAGAAATGCCTGTTGATCTGGATAAAAGGTGTTTTTAAATATTGATTTAATTTTAGTTGGCATGAGGGCTTCAGTTGATGTGAGTTGTCAATTAAAATCAGCATAGATTGTGTAGAGAAGTTCTTTGCAGAGAATAGATCTATTTTATATATATATATATAGATAGATAGATAGATATAGATATATATATATATCCATTGATGCAATGTGAAGTTCATACTAGCAACCCTATATTTGACATTTCTGGGGTTTTTAGGCTGCCTGGACTCTAGTGGGCAAAAAAAATTATATAAACATGGTACTGCCACTTTGTTCTCTCTTCCTCACATGTAGACAGAACAGGAGAGCAGGCAGTACTATACTGGCTTCTCAAACATTCTGTGTTTGCAGGATCGCTTATGTATGGTTCTGGTTTTGGGATATCCTATGATCTTGATGCTTTTTGACGGAAGTACATCCAGCCAAAGAAGCATCTCCTCTGAACATGCCTGGTGCAGCTCTAGAGCTAACATGTCAGGGGTTTGGAGTGAATACCCTAAGGCTTCCAATTTTAGCAGTATCTACAACTTTGAGATACTCTGTTCTTGAGCAGAAGCGATTTATGTTTTGTCCAGTTGATGCTGGGTTAAACTTTTATGATTATCATATTCATTTGCTAAATTAAGAAGACCAAGTTTCTTACTCTGTAAAGCTGTCTGGAAGGAGCAGGCATCTTGCCTGAGCTAGAGGTAGAGGGTTTGGGCAAGTCCTTCCAGTTCAGAAGAGAGCTGTGACAGCCCACAGATCCAGCAGAGGGAAGTATTGTTCTGAGATACCCACCCCTGCAGTGATAGCTTTGTTTTAACTGCAAGCCACGCTGTTGCACCAGGAAATCAGTGATCTGGCAGATAAGTAACATGATTTATAAATTCTCAGGAGACAAAGAAGCTTTGGCAAATACCAGGAAGAAGTGTGGTATTAATCAGGACATGCCAGGGACTGGAATTAAATTATATGGAGCCTACACGGTTGTTTCGGTTTTTTTGCTCTTTTTAGGAGAATGAATGGTAGTATGGCATTTTAGAGAGTTCTAATCAACTAGTTCATGCTTTAGCTAACTATAAAGCTGTAGCCTTTTATGTCACAAGATGAGATATTGAGAAACAGTCAGAAACACACTTGGTGATCACAAGGCAAGTTGTCATATGGTAGTTTATGCAAAGAACTGGCTTAAGTTAACTGCTGCCAAAGCAATTGCCAATCAAGATGCCGTTGCTCCTGCAACTCCAAGCACTACTGGAGGGTTAAAAGACAAGTATACAATCATCTCTCTGATAGTAAAAACAATTTCAATAGGAAATACTTTAAAGTAAAAATTTGGCTATAAATATTAGTCTCTTAAACATACAGGATTCCTCTGTGTAGCTTTCCCTTTCTTACTACATGAAATTTCCCAAAATCTTACAAGTGAAGGGATTTTTATAGGTGCTCAGGACACCCATTAGTCATGCTGATCATAACATTTGAAACTATTACTTCTTTAGAAATTCAGAGCTGATTTCATAGCATCTAAATATCAAGTTAAAAAAATATCAGGGACTGGCATGATGTGTGAAATGAAACTCGACTTTCCCTGTATTATCAAGCTGTTGTTTTTCAGTATCTTATGATGGCAGTGACAAACAATTAGGGTGACAGAGCTTGAAGAACATTTTCCAGATGTTCCTTGAAAAAGACTGGAAGATATCGATCCTAAAATAATTACACTAAGATAACCCCAAAGAAGAACATGATCTGCTAGGTATACAATTGGGAGCTGAATAGCTAAAACCAGCATTGTTCTTGAGTAGGTGGTTAACAAAATATTCTCTTTGCTCAGATATCATCACTTGGAGGTTTATGGGGTATGATTGATGAGTTGAGTGCTTGCATCTCCCCAGGAGCTACTCAGTAGCAGAGCAAATAAGAACCAAACGTAGAAAGTTAAGTTGCAGTCTTTTGCTCAAGCAGTTGTGAACCTTAAAATCCTTAATTTCAGTGTTCTGACTTAATTCAGTACTTTCCCTTTTATTTTTAGCAAAAGTAGTTCTTGGGTCTACAATTTAGCATAAATAGTTCTTGGGTTTATAATTAAACATTAATTTGACTTCCTAACCTATTGCTGACAAAAGGAAACTGTGGCAGATTCTGGAGACAGACATTTCATTTTTGAGTTAATAGAAAGATTATAGAGTAAGATGTACTTTTGTTTATTTTGATCATAGAAAGGGGAAACAGTTTCAACGGGGTAAAATGGATTAAATCATTTCCTCAGGGAATACCCTAACACAGCAAAAGATTTGTCTTGATAATGGAAACTGAGTTACAGTGAACTTAAGAAACAGCAGGTCATGAGACAAAAGGGAGTTGGTCTCCTGGGAAGCTTGCTGGCCTGCTGTCAGCTGTTTTGCAGACCTTAACAAGGACTCTTGGAGCAGTAGTTGAAGACAATGCCATGCTGTTGTAATCTTTGTGATGAGAATGGAGACTTCTGAGGTTAGATTACTATCAAAGTCCAGCACTCTGAGAAGAAACTACCAGCATAAAACAAAAAACAAATACTTTCTCTGCTAGGCTGTCCACGTGACTGCAAACTAGTGATACAAATGACACAAATGTGCTTGGGTTTTTGTTGGTTTTGTTTGTTTGTTTGTTTTCCAAATAACATGCATGCTTGTATTCGTATTTCATGTGTCTGGGTTTAAAAGGGAGCTTCACTTTTATTTTTAATTAGTTCCACTTCTCTTTCAACTGCAATGCTTGTGTTTTAAAACATTTAAGTATGTTACATTTTAATAGTTCAGTAAGTGGAGGCTAATAATAGTAATATCTAAATGTGTACTGGATACACTGAAATACCAATTTGCAAATTGTATATGCTGTTTAAATGAGAGGAGGGGAGGTTGTATATATCTGTGAAGAAATTAAATTTGGTGTTTTATGGAGGAAAACCAGTATTTTGAAAACTGACTACTTTTCTCAGGAAACTGATGACTAGACAAACAATAAACATTACCGTAGCAGAGTGAGTGTGAGGAGTATAGTTATAATTGTACATAGTATTTTGAACAGATTTTTTACAATGGAGTTGATATATAATGAAAATATGGCAGAAAATGTAGTAGATGGAGCCATTGGTATATCTGAGAGGAAGCAGACACAGCTCATTTATCCTAGTTATTTGCAGAAATCTAGGTAGGAATCACATTTTTCCTTCAGGCTCTCATACATCTACCCAGCAGTATCTGCCTCTTCAGACATCTGGAGGAGTGAGCTGCACTGTCCACTGGAGAAAAAGTCACACAGACAAACGAGTCAATGGTTGACTTTTTAAAAACCATCGTCTATGTCTGTGACCTTTCTTACGTTGTTACCAAGTTTTCACTGGAGCTGAAGAGGTGTAGAAGGGTCTTGCCATACACTAAAATACGGACTTCGTCTGTCCTTTGTAAAAAGCTGGATGGACACTGAATGCACCTGGCCACAGCGGAGAGACCACTGCTGCTGCAGAACAGAGCCGTATCGCGTCTGGTTGCGGGGCCGCAGGTCTGTGAGCTTATTCTGAAGGCAGCCGAGCGGTAACATTCCGAAGTGGTTCCCGTAGTACTTTATTCGCAAGGATGAGCCCCCTTTCCATCCGCCCTCACGGGGTCTAGCTTCATCCTCTCCCGCTGCCCACGCAGCCTCCCCCGGGGCCGCTCCAGGACCCAGCGGAGGCCTCCGATGACCAGAAACCTCATACCCTCTGTCAGATTAAATTGCTTCACTGCAAGTGTCACCCTCGTTTATTTTTATTGTTGACTTGTCGGCGATAATTGCCTCTCAAGTCTTCCACTTTTTGACGCTTGGATTGATTTAAATGCCGGCTCCAATGGGGGCAGCTGCTGTCCTTGTATCGGGTCGGGGATTGTGGGGGGAGCATCTCAGCCTGGGAGGTTTTCCCGCTGCGGGCACAGGCACGGTGCCGGGAGTATACTTACACCCCTACCCCGCCCCTGGCGGCGGCTCGGGAGACGCCGTCGGGTGCCCCGACAGGTGAGCGCCCTGGGGACAGGAGGGGCACGGGCGCGGCGGGCGCTTTTGTCCGCCGCAGCCCCCTCCCCCGCCCTGCGGCCTGTCAGCGGTTACACCGCCCGCGTACCATTGGCTGGCGCCGCCAGTAACGTGACGGTGGTGGGGCGGGGCTGGGCCGGATCCGAGAAGTGCCAGTTAGAGCCGGTGCCTCGCGCTCCGCTGCTGGCTGCCTCGCGGACGGAGCGCGCGGGCAGCACGCCGTTGCGCGGCTGCCGCGGCGCGCGTGTGGGCTGTTGAGGCCGGGCTGGGCCGGGCCAAAAGAGGCAGGAGGGGCTGCGGCGCGCCCGGGCCAGGTAAGCGAGAGGCGGCCGCCGCTGACAGGTGCTCCGCTCCCCCGGCACGAGGGAGATGGGCGGAAAGAGGGGAAACGACTGTGGGGCAGGACGCAATGGAGCTTTCCCGAGGGCGGCGAACGGCTGGTCTTCGCCGCTGGTGGGAGACTACTAGCGTTCCTCCCGTCTCCCTGAGGGGCCGGGGTGACCACTCCACCTGCGGGGCCTGCACAGCGGCCACCCCTTCCCTCATCGGGGCCGTTTACCTGGCCTTTCCCCGCAGGCCGGCTGGGGCTAGGGGTAGGACTGCGCGCGGGGCGCCGGAGCGAGTCTGTGCCTGCCTGGTGCCCGGCGGCCGCCCGCTCCCATGCGCATGGGGTGTGGAAGAAAACCGTTTTCTGATTTGCGTAACCGATATTTGTCCGCGTCCTCAAGTGACCCGGGGCGCTACAGGTCGCCTGGGGCTTCTTGCCTCTACCCCAGACTCGGCGCGGTCGGGCGGCAGCTGCACCCCTCGACCCATGACGTGACGGCAGCACCTGCCCTCGAGCAAAGGGCAGGCGGGTGCCAAGTCCCAACTTCTCCGAAGGGGAGAAAAGACTTAAACTCAGTTTTGAGGCCTGACAGTACCGTGTGTGTAAGAATACTTCTCTGTTCTTTCCGTTTCCTCTGTCTTGTCAATGCATTTTTCATCTCCAGTAAGACAGCGATCTTGTAGCAAAGGTTTTTTTGCATAGTAGTTGTGTTTTAGTTATGCCTTACATCGCTGAAACAACTTACTTTGTACTAGTTTGTTTTGTGGTGAAATTGAACCAACTTCCTGGCTTCAATTAAGAATTTGCATGTGGTGAATACTGGTGTTAACCAGTTCTGTAGGAGTGATTAAAGCTGAGATCCCTAAAGCTTTATTTTATATGAATGTTGCAATTAATTATGTTGATTAGCTAAACTGTGTGTGAATTAGTACCTAGTATGGTCATTTAAAACAGTACCTTTGAGGTAGTGCTAGAATGAACTGGGACGTATGTGCTCGCTTGCAGTTTACATATTTAAGGAATATGTGCTGTCGGCTTTCAGCTTTCCATGCTTGTTTGATGCAGTGTTAAACTAAGTCAATGGTTATTTCCTAGTGTCTCAGAATTTTAACTTGGGCATTTTCCAGGCAGAGAGGACAACAGATCGGGGCTTACTGCTATATCTTGTTTGAGCTCTTACACTTTCAAAGGCGGGTGGGGTGGGAGGGAGAGTGGGAGGGAACGTCCACAAAGCCTTAGCGTTGAAATCTTAATAGTATATCCCTCATAGAATTTATTGTGTGTTGTCTAAGCATATTGTGTGTGAGTTTTTTATTCTGAGTAACTCAACTGTGTGGGGAATAGAAGAGTTACGGTAAGTAGTGCTTTTCTTCAGTGTCTGTGGTGCTGAGCAGTGAGACATGAGAGCAGAAGGGAGAATAACTGTAGTAAAGAGTCAGTAATTAGGATAGGGTACAAGTTTTCTTAAGGATTTTTCTCAGTGCTTCAGACATTCTGTAGCAGCTAGATAAAATGTCTATCAGGGAGATTTCCATTAGCATGTAGTGGTACATACTAATGAATTTTACATTAGCATGATGTAACTTTCAGCTTCAGTAGGATTCATGTAACTTTTAAAAAATTTCAGTATTAGTGTGTTTGTTCCCATTGCTACTCTGACTCTTTAGTTTTATTTTTTTCATTGTGCAGAAAAACAGAATCATCATGGGGAGAAAAAGAAAATTGCATTTGTTTCTCAAAAGATATCAGCAGAGCTGTTCTTCAAAGTTGATGAAAGCTTGTTAAGTAATTTTAGAGAGGGACAAATAATGTTGAAGAAACATCCATCAGTATTTCAATGTTATAACATGAAATTCGTAGAGCAGTATGTCATGGCCAGTGAAGTACTTCTATAATGAATTTATGGAAGGGGAAATCTTGTGTTGCCAACTTAGCAGCTGCTGTGCCTGCTCTGCCTAATGTGCTACAGGTAGCAAAAGATAACTGTGGCACAAGTAATGCTGCTTCAACTTACAATACCTACTGCTAAAGCCATAAAGCTTTACTGAGCTGGGATTAGGAATGGATATTTTATGTGACTAAGGGGATAAGATGTCATTTACACTGGTCTCTGTTGCCTGTCTAAATGTTTCATACTGCTGCTTGTATTCTGTGTCCTAACCTGTGGGCTGTATTTATGCTTGTTGTAGGTATTATAACAGCAATTCAGCTGTTGTCTTGCACCTAGTGTTGTTCTACTAGTTGTTCTTGCAGTTAATCATTTTAGAGACAGGTTAGAAATCTGTACTATGGTTATGAAGATACTTGGTTCACATAATATGGGTAGCCATGTACAAGGGCAAGCGATATAAAGTGGGATTAATAAGCTATTTTGATGTTTAAGAGGTATAGGTTTTATGCTAGTAAGAGATATATATGAATAATCTGATAACAATTAACTAAGAAATTCTGTGCTTTATTCTTCTCTAATACATGTTCATGTCCTTTATAAAGTGAGTTCAGAGCCACGTATACAAACTTGTAGCTGAGCTTTGTGGTAGTTGAGATATTGTGGCCTGCATTTTATTAACACTGCCACGTGGGATGTCAGCTTCATTAATGTCAGAAAGCTTGTTACCAGTTGCATGGTCTTAAGTTATTAATAGCTAAACAGTGAAAACTACCTTGTGTATGCATTCTAATTAGAATTTTAGCAGACTTGGTAAACAGACTTCAGTTTATTGTAGCTGTGCTTGGATTTGGTGATTTTTTTTTTTTTCCTCAACCATTGTTAGTGTGGTATAAACTAGTTCTGTAATTTCTACCATATTGAAATCAAACTGTAATTCAATATTTAACTAAAGTTGTATGATACTTGTGAATTGTTTTCCCAGGTATTTGATTTAAACTTACTGATGTAAAAAGGCTGTACTTTCTAGTGGTATAGTACATTGAAAGGCAGGCAAGCTGTGTAGCTTAAGAGAGCTGTTGCAAATGCCATTCTGGGTACACACAAGGATTCTAGGGCCTTTCAACAATCAGAAGGGAATTGTAGAAAAAAATTGCAATGGAATATTTTCAATTTAGTTCTTCTTGGTGCCATTCTGTTTCAAAACAAACCCTGAACTAAATTATAGGAGTGCATTTTCATCAGACATGCTCAACATCTCAGTATGTTCTGATACTGTAAACCACAATACAATTTCACACACTGAAATTAATATTTAATTGTGAAAAAATGAAAGGATTAAACACCAATAAGAGATCCAGTGATACCAACAGAGAATATGATACTAACACAGTCAGGTTTTGGTGCTGCTAATTGTTTAGTAGTCTTAAGATATTGTTATAAATGCTCTGCATCTTTGGAAAACACTAGGCTGAGTTGTGGTTTTAGTTTAATATGGAAACAGAGTTTCAGTTTTGTAGCACAGCAGCTACAAGAGTATGTAGTTTATTTGGATTTAACTGAAGTGACCCTGATTTTAAAACTGGCACTTAAAAATAGTTTAAAGGATAAATACTTTATCATTGGAGTGTAAATTTGCAGTTGTGTGTGTTGAGATTTTATCTGAATGAAAGCAAAATATTGCATTTGTTGTGCAACCCAAAATATTTGAAGGAGAGAGAGCACTTTAAAAGTTTCAACTGAAACCTAGTTCTAGTCTGTTTAGGTTATTAACAAGAAAAACTGTCACTTCCAACCCATGCCTATGGAAGTGTGAAAATGATTGTTACTTTGCTGGTGCCTTTGCAGTACAGGGAAGCTGTTTTCAAATTGAATCAGGGGATTTATTAAATATTAACATTGCTTAAATACTGACTTTGCAATGACACCAACTCAGTCAGGAAAGCAGTAAAACATTGCTTAATTGGAGAGGAGGAGTATGTCAATACTGAAGTGCTTTACTGAATTGGAGTTGTTAGAACTAGTGTCTGTTTTGTTTCAACTTACTCTCTTTGCTACAAATATGTGACTGGAGGTTTTCTTCAAAATTCCTAATTGATTCAGATGATAAAACCCAGAGTCTTTGTTTTTGCAGTCATTAAACTTAGCTTCATATCAAAAAAGTGTTTTCCTCATAGTACTGATAGCTGAAGAAAACTTAATAGTTGTTAGGTTTCCTGATAATGGCCTACTCAAAAAGGAGGCTTTTCACACTGGAAGACTGTTGCGCAACATACTTGGACTTGACGGAAGTATGAGCATGGATGTAGCTGCCAAGCTGACTTTGTGTTTGTTCAGGAAACAAATCAGGATTACTGCAGGTTTAGTGTAGCACTGAAGTTAGATCACTTGTACATGGTTCTGAAACTTAGCATTGTTCTAGGAGATACTTCTGATACTTCTGACATTTCTTTTGTGCATATGTGTAGCTCTCAAACCGTTGTATTTAGACATTGATATAGAATTTGTATATATGCTATTAGACATGTGTACTATGTGAAGTATGGCCTTCAGTCCTTTAATTTCATTAAAAGAAAAGATGATGCAGCTGTTTGCTTTCTTCAATAAATATATAATGTAGAGGAATATAAAGAGGAATATACCAAAGAGATTGACATGTCTGTATGGACAGCACACTCCCTGTCAGGATTAGTAAAATCTATTCCATTTCTATTTCACAAGTATGTGTTTGACTGCAGAATTTCATGAGTTCGGTTGTTTTAGAGTGGGGAGGTTCTTTAAAAAGAAAATGCTGTGGTTTCAGGAGAGTCCATGCACAAGAAGAGTGCTTGAGTTGGAATCAGATATAAATTGGGAGCTTCTATAGTATCGTTAATTTATTTTTAATGTTTAGATTGAACATCTAGAATCAAGTGTTTCAACTTGTCAGGCCGGCTTCCAAGAGTAACTGTCTTTCCCGTTAAACAAGATGAATAGCTTCTGCTTCCAAGAAGAGATACAAGTCACTGCTGCAGATCTGAATCAACTTTCCAATGCCAGAATTGATAGAGTTAAATTGGATGTTTCTGAACTGCTGCACTGATAGTTCTATTTTCCTAGATACAGTTAAATTCTTGTCTGTAAAAGCAATAATATTCCCTCTGGAAAGTTCATGGAACTTAGGCAACATCAGGAGAACTTAAAACCAAAACACTGGTGTTTGACTGTTAATAAACCTTGTAGCTATATTTGTGTGTGGTAATAATTATCTTGCAGAGAAAGAATGTATTTAGTATACATTTTTTTTCTATTTGTGACCTCGCTTGACATTTGTTTGTCTCAACATCTGTTATCCTGATAGGACACTTCTTGATCTTGGGAGTCTATAAATATTGAAAAACCATCAGTTTCCTTTTTAGACTGGAATTTTAACTTGTACTACACAACTGTTCATATTTTACAAACACCAAAACAACTCTAGTTAGATTTCGGAGTATAAATACAAATTAATATTTCTGAGATGAGGCAACTGTGGTAATTGTTGGACTGGTTTTAGGCAAAGCAGTATGTGTGCTTCCAGCTCTGAGAACCTTACGGAACCTGCATTACAATCCCAAACAGCTTGATTACTTAGTAAGAGGTGTTACTGCTGTATAACATTCCTTTTTTAAATAGTTTATGAAGAATAGCAGAAACATTACCATGATTTTAGACTTGAGGAATTTGATGTAAAGAGAAATAAAATTAGCTGCATAGAGCTATTAATCTGTCAGAGGTGTCACTAGTAACTGTGTTGGGTATGATTGTATTGGAAAACAGTGTTCGATCTGGGAAAATAATGTAGAATGGAGGTCCTGAATGGCTAAAAACACTGTATTTCAGTACTCTCAGCAAAACTATCAGGACTTCCAACAGTATGAAGTATGTTGTCCCCTTCCAACTTAGTTTAAGTGCATTGCTGTTGAAGCCCTTATAAGTATCAGGAATATGAATGTGCTTCAGTTAGTACAGTATAAATCATACAGTGAGTTTACTGGTGGTCTAGTATAGCAGCATGACAGCCTGTGGACTACAAAATAGACCTAAATACTTGCCTGACTTAAATAGGGTTTGTAGTCCACTTTATTCCGCTATCGCACAACAGCACTCCTGGTGGTACTTAAATTAATTCAGAGCTAGTTCAGGTTTGTGGTTATAACTAAAGACTTCTGAGAATATTTTTTGAGTTCAGGATTGAGGTTACAGGAGTGGTCTTGGCTATTTCAAGGGTTTCTGGCCATTTATGACTTCATTGCAAAGTACACTGAAGATGGAAGAGAATGCACAAACAATTGCCTTTTCCCCAGGAAAGAGGGGGATATGTTAAGTAATTGTAATCGTTACGCTGGTGGCTTTCTTGCACTTCTGCTATTCTTGAAGACTGAAGATAATAAACTATAATAAAAGGATCTGCTAGTAGGGAAATCTTGTAGTATTTTTGTGAATATTCTCCAGTGTTATCTTTCTCTGCTTTGCTTTCTGATGTCCTGAGCACTGCAGCGTGTTGTGATACAATAGATATTGTGAATATCTGTCTGGCTTCTGGAAAATAAGTGGATACAAATTAATTTTCTATTGTAGTACTTATCTCTATGCAGAATTAAATAGATAGCATTGAGGTTTCCTTTAGAATGCTGGAGGATAGCGCTGATACCATTGCCTTAGGGTTATGTATTCCTGTTTCTCAGCATGAGACAGACCCAAGAATGTGGTTACAAGAATTAAAAGGTATTATAATTCATCTTGAAAATCTTTTTGTGCAGTTGGAAGGTGTCTCACTATCCATTAGCTATGTTAGTACTGGGATGAACAACTTGATGTACCATTGTGTAAGATCTGTATAAGAGGTACAGAATGGCACAGGTATCAGTCCCAATCTAGACCTTTTGAGACTGCTTTTGGTGTTCTCTTCCTTACATAGGAAAGAATAGATTAAGAAACAATGAGACCTTTCATATTTCATGCTCCAAGCTTATTCTAAGATTTCTTTGGAACTCAGAAGACTAGCATTGATGTGCTATTTCTGTCTTCACTGTTGCTGCATTGGTTTGGAAGACAGAGAAACAATAAGGGAGGCCTGTTCTTTTAAGTATTGTTTTAGAGTATAATGTTTTGCACTTCTCTGATACATTCTATAACACCTCATGACTGTAGGCATACCATGCTGTCACTCAGGTGAGAGTTGTTTCCTTTCACCATGGTTTGAATAAGCATTAGCTGTGCACAGACTATCTACTTCTGTCCTCAAATGTCAAATGCACTTCCTGTGCTCATCTATCCCTTCTTCTCCACTCCCAGTATATTCTCATTCCTATTTTTCTTACTCTAGAAAGCTTTGTTCCTTTAGTCTACTTTAAAGGTCACCATTTGTCTGAGCATTGTTAGTCTTGCAGTTCCAATTCTGGTTTTGTTTGCTTTCTCTAAATGTGATGGTTAAGCTCTTTAGGCCTCCAGTTTAGGTTTGTATAGGGATGGTGTTCCTGTTCGCTACAAGTGTTTTTTTGGGTATTGGTGGAGGGCAGCCTTTGCTGCTTTTAGGACTATGTCATTGGTGGCAAATTTTACCTACAAAGGATTGGTCCAGGTAGGGTTTTCCCCCCTCTTTTGGTTGCTTTAAATAAATGACTCAAAAGTTAGGGAGGAGGAAAAAAAAAAACCAAACAAAAAAAACCCCAAAACCAAACGCTTTGTTTGCGCACTCTGACTTTATATATATTCCTCTTTCTGTAGTGCCTGTAAGTGTTAAGTCTTATTTTTATCTAGTCTTTGTTCAGCATGGCCTGTGACCTGTCCCCTCTTCTGTAGATTGCTTATACCAGCTTTATCTTAGCTGATGCAGTTCGGAATTGCTCTGGAAATTTTCTGTAAAAAGATCCAACCTCGTACACTTGACTTGTTTAGAAAACCATTTACTTTATCAAAGAAATGTATCTACTTGGCCTGACAGGCTCAGTTTAATTTTTTTACCTCTAACTTCAGTGCTAGATAGCTTAAAAGGAAAAATAATGGATTTGTAGTGAGAATTATTTGTTTCTTTGAATATATATATATATATGAAGGTCATGATTGCATGTTCATTGGGTCTGTGTTAGCTTGAGCCACTCTGCTGCGATGTTGATTAAACTGCAAGTACATTGACATGGGCAGTATAGTCTAGTATCTCATTTCTCTCTCAATTCTATTTCAAAAATTCAGTAGCATTTAATTTGGAAAAAAGAAAGGTAAGTTTGCCTATAAGGATGCATAATTTGCCTTCTTTCAATGTGCTTTGCTTCAAATTCAGTTGTAAAGTCAAGTCTCGTACTGCTTGGGTGGTGATTCTGCTTGTGTACCTGTGTCCCCTTTTATGAAAATTACAATAGAAAGTCAGTTTATGTTATTAAATTTGTGTACTTCATTATGGGCTGTCTAACACCAACATAAAAAATATGGTTGTTTTGGCTCTCAGAAGTGTATAGATAATTTAGAAGTAGTAGAAATATGTGCCCCTCTTCTAGTCTTACTCAATACTGACATTCTGTTTAATTGAAAGGGTTTTGGAGCAAAAAAAAAAAAGGGGGAAAGGAGGCTGAAAGAAGAGCCCATTGCTTTAAATTATAATCTCTTTATGCTCGGTGAATAGAGATGATCAGATGATGCCACATAACAAATATTTGGGACAACTTCTTTGTTGTTTTTGGGGGGGGCCTCTTTTTACATGCAAAAATTTCAGAAGTGACCTTCTGGAAGGAAATGCATATGGTTTGTGTTTTGCACCAAGAGGCGATGATCGCAGTAAGAAAGATACTCAAACTCAATACAGTATAATTTGAAATGCTTTTTATTGGATTTGACACTATAAAGAAAGAGAACAGCATAGATAATCATGCATCCCTCACGTCCTCTAAAGAAGTTAGGAATGCAAGTTGTGCAGTATCAAATGAACCTGCAGTCCCTGTGCAGCACACCGCACAGACCCTGCCTGTAGGAAGGGCTACCTCATTTTCAAGCTATTACAGAATTTTGTTGCAAAATACTCTGTAGATAATTTCTGCTGTCAACCAGAAATGATGTTCGCAGGAGAGCTGAGAGCTGCGCTTCTTGATAAAGACAAGGATATGTAAGTGGTGTTATCTCTGCTACCAAGTGGGAGCTGCCTGTAGACAGCCTCTGTTACAAACTGGCTAAATTTATCCTGTGACCAAGAGATCTGCACAGAACTGGTTCCATTAATTAGCCAGGGTGGATCACTAGCACTTAAATGTGCTGTGGTCTTCCAGTCAGAACTGCTATTCTCTTTTTAAAAGAGTCTCATTTTCAACTCTTTCCAGTTGTTGGTTGGTTTTTTTTTTAACCTGTTAATGTATTGCCGTATTTCTTTAGGAATTGCCAAGCAGACTTACAACAGCAGAGCTATTTTTTTAGTGGATAATGCCAATGTGGATTTTTGGCAATCTTGTGTTTGTAATTTGCTTGTAGAAGTGGAATCTGTGAAATACACAACTATGCAAAGAACTGTAAATGAATATAGCAAACAATAATAAAAAATTGTATTCTAAATAGTGTTGGAGTTTCCAGTGAGAGTACAAATTAAATAAGTTAAATTACTCGTGAAACAGAATGTGTCTCTAAGTGAATTTTCTCTTTGGATTCTTTATATAACCAAAACAGTCACTTCTAAACATATGCTTACTTCCATATTTAGTATAATCAATATTTTAGATTATAATATCTTATGTTTAAGTTAACATATTTGTTTGTAGTTAAAAATAATTAAAAGGACCATGGTGTGGCAAACCTACATTGTGCCTACAGGTTTATCTTAACATGTTCTTGAGGCAAGAGGAGACCACAGCACTATTACAGTTGTGTAGTTAAAGGCTCTCCTCTGTCATACTTTTATCATCACCTGATACAAGCTTAATATATATTGTGTAAAAAAAAAAAAAAAATCCTCTGACTTTGAAAGTAGTGCTGGGGCACTAATGCTGTACAAAGTATTCACTACAAATGTTAGGATTCTTAGTCTGGATACTGCTTGATCTGGTAGGGATCTTAGAAAGCACCATGACTGTGAATGAAGTGCTATCTGCCCAGAATGTAGAAAGCTTGCTTTCTAAGAAATCAGTTGTGTTGATGCAATTATGTGCAAAACCAAGTTGGTCTACCCTTTTATTTGACTTTTTAAAATCAATATATTGGTTCCCTCTTTTAATTCTGAAACATACTTGTTCATAAACTTAGGTTTGTACCTAATGAGCAGGCTTTCTTAATTTTGTTTTGCAGTGGTTTTTTTGTGTAAACTACTTGTCTTACCCACTCTCTATTTGGTCTTGGGTTTATAGTGAACCCTTCTATGTTAGCTAGAACACAGTTTTAGCACCCTGATCTTAACTTGTGGAGAGGACTAAGAAAATGTTTTTACCAGTCAAGATATGTATATCTAAATATGCATTTTTATTTTAAATTATTTTCCAGGCTAGACTGGTATGAAATAAAGCACTTTTAACATATCTTTTAAATGCATGCCTTATAGTATGACTTCATTGCAGAGTTTAACTGTTAAATTGATTTGATTTCTCCCTCCTATCTGCTGCTGACAATTCAGCTCAAGTAACTTTATGCAATTGGGCAGACCTCACTGATGTGAGCATGTGGCTTTACAGATAACACATTTTAACTACCTGTGCAACCAGAATGCTTGATGCGTTTCCCTAGTGAGTGTTTGACCAGTGATATATTTTACTACCAAAGCTTAATTCTTTACTTGCCTTCCTCGAGTAGAGAAAAGGCTTAATACTTGCATCTCGATGGCATTTAATAAGAAGTTAACATGGCTCAAAGATGACAGTGGTCTTTTCTGGAGTGCTGCAGACATAAATTGGAAATGCATAATGTAGCATATCTAATCCTGCACAGTAGGATAATTTGAAGAGTAAGTCTTGTGCTTGTAAAGCAAATCGAATTGGAATAAAGCTTATTTTCAATTTAGATTAGGCTGCAAGATAAAGTATTTCTCTTGTGTTAAGTGTACCAGAGAAAGGAAGTAATAGAATAAATATTCTGAGTTTAGGTGAAGCTACCTTAAAGATGGTTGGGTTTTTTCCATCTGCTCCAAGGCCTCTGTGTTGTACCTAAGAATGCTCAAGCTTCTGGTTAGCTGAGGAAACTGAAACACAGCTGCTGTGTTATATTTTTCCAAGCTTGTTGAAAGTATGGTGGTGGTAGAACTGAGTAGCAGGTGCTTAATTTTTGCAAGACTTGTTATCTGCTGTGTTGTGCACTTGACTCTGAAGCAGTAGCAGTGAAGTAAAAATCTAAATGTAGCCCAACTTTCCAAATTTGAAACTAAAAATATGTTCAAAAAAGATTTTTGCCAGAAGTTATTGGACTATATAGACTTGCATAATCAGCTTTCTCCAGGACTGCTTCTTAGATAATGTAAGACTTAGTTATTGCTGTTTTGCATCTTATGTTCAGCAATACTGTCTTTAGAGTAGGCATGTCTGTGAAAGGCAAGGCCTCTTAGTTAATCCAGACACAAATGACTGATATTGTTTGAAAGGTTAATATGGAAAACTTGTAACAGTGCTGTCATACTCTTGAACATATTACACTTGAGGAATATGGTGGTCGTTGTAAAATGTGGGAATGTCTTCATGTTTATTTTAAATATGAAAGGCTAATCACTTATACGTGTTTAATTATCACCTGTGACCTCCTTCAGAAGCAGCAGGAAAGAGGCTTTCTCTAATCTTGTTTATATGTTGTTCTGCATTGAGTGGAATACAAATCCCAAAATACAAACCACATAAAAAAGATCCTACAGCTGGATCTGTGTGCATACAAGAGGTCAAAGTTCATATTCTGAAAGACTGTATATCAAATATAGTGTTTTAATTGAGTAGTCTATTACTTGTCAGTAAGAAGCTTAAAAGGGAGGGGCAGTTGTCTCAATGCATCTGCTAAGAAAGAATTACAGTACCATTCTTTATGAAGTCAAACCTGCCTCAGAACTCTTACAGTACCTGACTTTGTTTAGGGAGCATTTGGAAAAGGAAATCACAACTTTTAGTTAGGAAAGATGTGGTTTGGGTTATGAATGTGTGTGTGAGAGTACAATTTGCTGCTTTTTTCTTTGGAAGTGTTGAGGGTCTTTGGGTCTTTTTTGAAGTTGAGACTCAGACTGTGCATGGTACTGGGAATAGAAGTCTCAAAACTGCCTATTAAGGGAAACTGATTGTGTATTTAGTTTATAATTGAAGTTCATTTTCCATACAAAACATTGTAAGAAAAAATGATACATCAGCTAGCTAGAAACCAAGCTGGTACTGTAGTTCAGGAATCACATTGACCTAACACCACCTCATCTCAGCTGAGAAGCACATTGTGCTGCTGGAGTGATAGCACGAGTCAAAAAAGATTGATTGCAAGCTTGATGGCTGGGTTTCTCTGAGGGGGAGAAGGAAAATGCAAGATAAAGGGGCCTCTGGAATAACTGTGAATATGTGCTTTAATAAAAAAAGATATTTATACAACTAAAAGTGTGTACACTGTCTAAATGCTTAAACAATAAACAAAACCAGTCTAGCTTTAAAAATGGAATAAAGCCTCCTGTCAGGTTTTAGCTTTTTGTATCACGTTATCCGAGGAGGAGGAGAAGCAAAGCATTTACCTTGGTGCAGAGCCATCCCCCAACTAATCGTACCTATGTAAGCAGTCACCAAATGAGAATAATGCAATGTTAAGTAACCGTTGTCAGCAGTTGGAGTGGGTGGAGATGTCTAGTTTTGTGCTTAGAGATATTATTGTTCAAAATTACAGCCTTTTATTCATAGTCCGGATATCTTTCTATCGATGAAATTTACAAGTCTTGAAGTAGCTAAAAACTGCCTATGTATTAGTGATCATTTTTACTTTATTTTTCTGGCCTGTGTCCCAGTACTGGTCTGGGATAACTCTCCTGAAGTCATTGCTTGGCCTGGGGCTAAACTTCTGTGTCTCATCTTCTGAGAGAGATTGAATTAGGGCACTTTGAAAAGCTTTTAGGGCTTTGATATAAACTGAAAACTGCTGGAGATGAGATTTATCAAGCCCATTACAGTGCAGCATTATTCCATCTGCTAAGTTGCTGTTGGCATACAGATAGGATTTGAAAGAAAATTGACTTTAGCAAAATTATCATTAATAATTCACGTGTTTATGTTACATGTATATACTGTGTGCTTCTGATAGGAAGCTGTATTCATTGCAGTTCTATATATATGAAATAGCCACGCATCATTGGAAGGCTTCAAAAAGTAGCTCTATACAAGAGCAGAGTTAAATACTTAATATTGACATCTGCTTTCTGCTAGAAAGTGTTCTAAAACTGCAACCTTTTTTTCTGGGATGTGTGATTTTTCAAGTTAAAGGCAGAGCAGTGACAAATTAAGCATTTGATAGAAACAGACCTTAAAATTTCATGGGTTAGTCTGACTTTGAACTCTCGGTCTGCATTAAAGCCCTCCCCCACCCCCCCCATGTTTTGTTTGAGCATCAAATATACTAATATGTTTTCAATAAATTGGCTGCAAATGAAATTTCTAGGTGTTTTTTTTCTTTCTGTAACTTGTAGAGAACATACTTACCAAACAATGTTTGATTGTAACTTCTTCCCCTTATACTGAGCAAGAGTCTTGCTTACTCACCAAAATAGGTCTGTTACCAGGAGAGTGGTGTTCTTTATATAGAGAAAGTGTGAAGTACATATATGCAGTCTTAAATTGTGTTACTTGTAATTTTCTCTAGTGAGCATTTTAAGAAGATATTTTTATGGAACTGTTATAGATGTCCCTGATGAGTTTGACATTTGTCAAAAAAAAAAGCATCCATCCTCATGCTAATTAGGCTTTTCACACTAAACTCTCAGACAGTTCAGTAATCATTTTGACTTTTCAAATGTTTTTTCTTTATTAAAAGTATACTTTTTTGTAGTTTTTGTTCTTATTCTGAATCATTCAACATTTATGTTGTAGTATGCCCTTTACAATTTTATCAGGAGTCTCAAGACTTTTGTAACGAAGTTGAAATGAGTGTAAGTGACTGGTTTTCATTCTAGGCTGGGGTTAAAAAAAACCCTGATTTTTCTGTCTACTTTTAAACTAAGCATGTTCAACCTGAGCTGAGGCATGATCCAGATATTCTTTGCAGAATGAAAGCCTTAGTTTGGGTGGATTTAGGGTTTTTTTTAATGCTTTGACATTACAAATTTATATTCAAACCCCAAAGAATTTTCGTAAAACTCATTTTAAAGGTATTTACAGTTGTGGGCTTTGGAAGTTGAGCTGCAATAATGGAAAAAAGATGGTGTTTTGGCTATGGTTAGAGCATCTCTGCTGCAGGACTTGTAACTTCATGTACATACAAAACTGTTGAGCTTAAATAACTTTTCATGCTTAGAAAGGGACAATGACAAGGGCCATTACTTTCTCTACTTCAGGAAATGCAACTTTCAGATGGTGACCAAGTAAATAATTTGATGGAGACATCCACAAGATCTAGTTAAATCTTTTGACCCTTAAATATTGGATTTTTAAAACTCTACTGTTAAAGCAGTAATGAGCTGTTCTAATACAGTTGTTGGAGTCCAAATATTTCATGATCTGATGACAATTTTTTTCTCTCCAGGACTGTATTGTAACCATCCTGTCCTTCAGCTGCTTTCCCTTGAGTGGGCCTGGTAAGTTTCTACATTCCATTAAAAGTAGTCTTGTCAATGCCAGAAGGGTTAACTTACTTTCAACCATTCTTCTCCCTTCAGTTGTGAATTTGGAATAAGGATAAGCTTCTGCCTTAGGTCAGCTGTTGTTTGTCTTTTTATATCTTGTCGGCTCTGCTTGGAACTGAAATGCCTGGTACCAATATATTATGAAAATGAGCTGACAGTGTGCCCAGGTGGCCAAGACATGTAGGATCTTGGCTTGTATCAGAAATAGTGAGGCCAACAGGAATAGGGAAGTGATTATTGCACTATACTTGGTACGGGTGAGATCACATATTGAGTGCTGTGTTCAGTTTTGGGCTCCACAGTACAAGAGACTAAGGTGCTGGGCATGTCCACAGAAGAACAATGAAGCTGGTGAAGGGTATAGAGCACAAATCTTAGGAGTGGCTGAGAGAATGGGTTATGTAGACTGAAGAAAAGGAGACTGAGAGGGGACCTGAAAAGGAGGCTGTAGTGAGGTGAAGGTTGGTCTTTTCTCAAGTTACAAGCAATAGAACAAGAGGAAACAGACGCAAGCTGCACCAGGGGAGCCTTAGATTGGATATTGGGGAAAATGTCTTTGCTGAAAGGCTTGTCAAACATTGGAACATGCTCCTCAGGGAAGTGGTGGAGTCACCATCCCATGAGGTATTTAAAAAACCTATAGATGTGACACCCAGGGACATGGTTTAGTGGTGGACTTGGCTGTGTTAGGTTAATGGTTGGACTTGATCTTGAAGGTCCTTTCCAATCTAAGTGATTCTCTAAGAAAAAAAGCTTCATACCTGTACTGCTTAGCAAACTATGCCTTTGTTTTCTTCTCAGATGATAGTCTGTGGTATTGGCATTGACTCTGGATAGCTTATTAATTTGTAATGCAAAATGTAAAATTTTGGACTCTGTTTTTGACAAATCTACCTTTCTGCCAGACCTTGGTATATCAGATTGTCTGAATTATACTTCTTGAAGTCTTACATGCTTTATATTTTAACATCATTTGATTTTTAAAAAAAAAAAGTGCTTCCCAGTTGGAATAGGACTGGCTGCAAGTGGTCTCCTGTGTTGTGTTGATCATGCAAAATTCTGACTTCACATTTTATATGAGCATGCCCAAGTATGTTTTCTTCTGTTTCATGTAGCTGTAATAATGCATAGCTTGATGGATCCTGATGCCTGCAATAAGGCAACAGTCTTAATGAAAGCTGAAATATTTGCTCTTTAGACTAAACAATTAAAATATATTCAGTGTTTTCCCCATCTAGAATGAAGACAAATGTGAAGATGGCATGTCCAAGGAATTTTAAAAGGTGTAGACCTCCTGACTGACCAGAGCTGTGTATTTTATTCCTTTTAATTAGTAAAGTAAGTATGAATTAAACTTATGCTGCTGAGGGGTTAAGTGTTACATTTTTGTATGTACGACAATACCGGACAACAAGAAGTTGTTAGATTAAATTTTATTGTAAGTATATTTAAATCTCTTGATGGGAGATGACAGGGAATTATATCAAATGTAATGTAAAACTGCTTTTCTGAGAATCTTTGTATTTTATTATTGGGTAGCATGTTTCATCTAGTACAGAAGTCTAAATTACAAGAGCTATCGTGTTGTTTTGCTCTGACTTTGGAATTCTTTGGAAATGAGAAATCACTTTTGCCATATAGGTGTAGGACAGTAGTGAAAGACTACTGGTAATATGAGACAATTCTTTAACTTATACCTGCCTGGTTTTTTTTCTACTTCAGCAGTACTCTGGTCAAAATGTGTGTTCTCCTATTCTCTGATGCTAGTTTTATTCTTCATTTGAATTTTTGAATGCAAGTAACTTTTCTTAAATAAGGTGATGGCTAGGGTTCAATACCAGGAGTTCTTGGATCTTTTTGCTATGCTCTGGATGCTAGTACAAATGCTACGCATGTGAAACTGAAAACAGTAATTAGCTTGAGTTGTTTGAATGTTGAGATAAATTGTTTTTAACATTTCTCTAAGGATGTATTTTTTCCTTTTTTTCTCTGCCAGCTGCTGTTCTCTCACAGGTGAAAGTCATGATCACGCTAACAGAACTCAAATACTTAGCAGATGCCCAGTCATCCTACCACATACTAAAACCATGGTGGGATGTCTTCTGGTATTACCTCACCATGATAATGCTGCTAGTTGCTGTGCTCGCTGGGGCCCTGCAGCTTACTCAAACCAGAGTACTGTGTTGTCTTCCTTGCAAGCTAGAATTTGACAATCATTGTGCTGTGCCTTGGGATTTAGTTAAAGCCAACCTTAACATGTCTACTAACTCTCCAGCACAGATAATCATCCCGCTCAAAATCCAGAACGATCTCCACCGGCAGCAGTATTCCTATATTGATGCAGTATGTTATGAGAGACAGCTTCACTGGTTTGCCAAATTTTTTCCATACCTAGTGCTTCTGCATACCTTTATTTTTGCAGCTTGCAGTAATTTCTGGCTTTACTATCCTAGTACAAGTTCCAGGCTTGAGCACTTTGTAGCCATTCTGCAGAAGTGTTTCGATTCTCCATGGACAACACGTGCCCTCTCAGAAACAGTTGCTGAGCAGTCTGTGAGGAAGTTGCCCATAGCCAAATCAAAAGCATCACCTGGGAGTTCAGCAGATATAGGGGCCAGCAGACAGTCCCTGCGGTATTCACAGCCTGGCTTGGAAACAACTGGAAGAGAAAATTCCTCAAGTGTTCTTGACAAGAAAGAAGGGGAACAAGCTAAAGCTATATTTGAAAAAGTGAAGAAATTCAGAGTACATGTTGAAGAGAAGGATGTCATATATAGAGTGTATATGAAACAGATTATAGTGAAAGTCATTGTATTTGTAATAATAATAATTTATGTTCCCTACTATTTATCATTTATTACACTTGAAATTGATTGTGTAGTCAATGTTCAAGCCTTTACAGGCTATAAAAGGTACCAGTGTGTTTATTCGCTAGCAGAAATTTTTAAAGTTTTGGCTTCATTTTATGTTGTTTTAGTGATCTTCTATGGCTTAACTTGCACTTATAGTTTGTGGTGGATGTTAAGAAGTTCACTTAAGCAATATTCTTTTGAGAAATTGAGAGAGAAAAGTAATTACAGTGATATACCTGATGTAAAGAATGACTTCGCATTTATTCTCCATTTGGCTGATCAGTATGATCCTCTTTATTCCCAGCGATTCTCAATATTCCTGTCTGATTTGAGTGAAAACAAACTGAAACAGATAAATCTTAACAATGAATGGTCAGTGGAAAAGCTGAAAAACAAACTAGTAAGAAATTCCCAAGACAAGATTGAGCTTCACCTTTTCATGTTAAATGGTCTTCCAGACAGTGTCTTTGAACTGACAGAAATAGAAGTCCTAAGCCTGGAACTTATTCCTGAAGCCAAGCTTCCTTCAGCTGTGACCCAGCTGGTCAATCTGAAAGAACTCAATGTTTATCACTCGTCACTAACTATGGATTATCCAGCAGTCAGCTTTTTAGAAGAAAATCTGAAAACATTGCGCCTGAAGTCCAGCGAGATGGGAAGAATTCCCTTTTGGGTGTTTCATCTGAAAAACCTACAAGAATTGTGCTTAACAGGGTATTTTATGCTAGACCATCACAACTCCATATACAATGAAAGTTTTCAGGGGCTAAAAAATCTGAGATCAATTCACTTGAAAAACAACCTTTCCCGCATACCTCAAGTGGTTACAGATCTTCTGCCCTCTTTGCAACACTTGTCTATCAACAATGAGGGGAATAAACTGATAGTGTTAAACAATCTGAAGAAACTGGTAAACCTGAGAACCTTGGAATTAATCTGCTGTGATTTAGAGCGCATTCCCCATTCAATTTTTACCCTAAACAATTTACATGAAATTGACTTAAAAGAAAATAATCTCAGAACAGTGGAAGAAATAATCAGTTTTCAACATCTTAAGAACCTTTCTTGCTTAAAACTGTGGCATAACAGTATTTCATATGTCCCTGTGCAGATTGGTGCACTATCAAACCTGGAGCAATTGTATTTGAATTATAATAATATTAAGAATGTTCCATTGCAGCTATTTCTTTGTAAAAAATTACATTATTTGGATCTTAGCTATAATAAGTTAACCTCCATCCCTGAAGAAATCGCCTATCTGACCAATCTGCAGTACTTGGCTTTGACAAAAAACCATGTAAGTAAAAATTTTGACTTACTACTTCTGGGGGAAAAAAATAAATTAACTTACCTGCACTTTGTTCTGGAACACCCTCTGATGCAAAATGCTTGTGCATTGTGCAGTGTTCATGATTAAACAGAGTTGAAAGAGGGAATGGTGGATGGCGATTGTGTAGTTACTGAAACTTGTCTATTCAGACCTTGTGTAGCTATGTTGTTCTGCAGCAGCAGGTTGGGAAGACTATAGAAAGGTATCTTCACCTTCTCTGCAGCTGTCTGTTGTATGTAGTATTTAACGGAAGTGAAGAGTGTAAAATTTTTACCTGGAAGTGTGAAATTGAAAGCTGTGATGAATCAACAACCAGTTGATAGATGGTAACTTCAGTGGCAGTGCTAAACTGGCTCCTTAGTGTGAGATCCCAGCTTGTGATATAAGACTCCTTTTGAAGTTTATAGTTGTTGTCATTGGTGAGATTAAGTTTGGATGCTATGCTGGTAGCGTGGACCAGAACTGAGTTATTCCTGTGCTGCACAGATAACTGCTTGTAGAGGTTTCACAACACAGGAACTGCTAATGTCTCTCAATGGTCTGTTTATTCTCTTAAGCAATTCTTAAGAGTAGCCTGTTTATGTCCCCTGTCATCTGCACACCTTTGGATGCACTTCTGTGCAAGCGTGCATGTGCTTCCTTCACCATACTTATACCTTGGCCTCTGCCAGTAGTTGAGCATCTTCATATTAAAACAGGTGTGTAGTGTTCTCAAGAACTTCATCACGCAATTTTAGAAGCATTGCAATCTTCCTTCTCCGTGTGTTTCCACAAGCTAAGAGGGTTAATTACCTTAAAATAAAAGCAGGAAACATCAAAATGTATAGGTGCATACAGACTAACAGATTCTAATGTGTTGGTTTTTTTCCTAGATTGAGATGCTGCCTGATGGATTATTTCAGTGCAAAAAGCTGCAATTTCTTCTTCTGGGAAATAACAGCCTGGTGAATTTGTCCCCTTGTGTGGGTCAGCTACTGAATCTTGTTCAATTAGAGCTCATTGGAAACTATCTGGAATCACTTCCTGCTGAACTGGAAGAATGTCAGTTCTTAAAGCGGAATAGTCTAGTTGTAGAAGAAAGGTTGCTAAAAACACTTCCACTTCGTGTGAGAGAGCGTTTGCAGACGTGCTCAGATAAGTGCTAAGTTTAAAACAAAACTGCATCATTGCACTCTATAAGCCTTTTGCTTAACATCTCACTAAAGATCTGTATAGGTAGAGAAGAGGAGAAGAGATCAGTTTACAAATCGGTCTTAAATGCGTTGAGCAGAGTTGATTCTATCAGAAAAGAGAAATTTATTTAGATCTTAACAAAAAATGCAGCCTTTAACAGGTAATCATATGCTTGAAAAACCTGAAATGTTGCTGTTCGAGTTCTACTGATTGAAATAATGCAGCTAAATGTTTCTGGTAATACTGAAATGAAAATGTTGATTGGCTAAAATGACACTGTATATACTTTTTTTCCTATGGGAACTGTTTCTGTTCATAACGATAATTTTTAAACAGTTTTGTTTCCTGCCATGAGGTCTAAGAACTGCCTGAAATAAGTTTTTAACTATGAGCTCGTCACTAACTTAGAATATGTTAAATTAAGACTCTCAACTATTTGAACAGTTCACTTGCATGGGGTGTACTGAAAGTAATTTTTCAACATAATTTTTAAAAGCTTTTGACAAGTACTGAGCATTAATTCTGTAATTGTGGAAGATGCCATTTGAATCTTGCTGATGAAACCTGTTGGACAATAATCTCTAACTAGTTTAAACATTTTGTCTTAAAAATAGTAAATGCAGAATGAATTGTTGCATATAAATTGGGAGGAATCAGAAGAATATGGAGTAATTTGTGCACGTGTACTAGACAACAAAACTTACAGTAATACCACGTGAATAACGATGGCAAATAGAACATGATATAGTTGCAATGTTGTCTTATGTATGTTGTGAGCATCCCAGGTGTTATTGTAATGTGTTACTGTTTAACATTTTGTAACTTCTCGTTACTGACTGCCTCAGTGCTGCTTCTCCGCACCTAGTTACTGGATTTCAGTAGCAGGGAAGAAGATGAAGGAGGTTTGTATTGGATAGGGACAGGAAGCACAGTTAAACCAAATATCACACAGCTTATAAGCACTTGGGAGGGGAAAACAGGAAGCATTCTTCTAGGGATGTACTAATTTAATGAATTATAGTGGCAGAATGAGCTCTTATACTACCCTTAATATTTGCAAAACTGAATGAAAATAAAAGGGTTCCTGACTTCATTCTTCTGCTGTGTGCTGTTTTATTGTGTTTGAACTCTTAACTTCCATGATGTTTATCATGTGCACTGAAAACATAAGCTCTGCCTCTGGCCATGCTTTCAAAAAATGCATTTAAAACCTTTCTGCATTATAGTAAAGTTTTGAAAACAAATCTCAATTATGCATTAAACAGATGAGGTAAACTGTGCAGTTAATCATTTTGTGGCTAAATATACATTGCAGTTGGTAATAACACCCATAAAACACTTTAGTACTAAAGACTACTTTTAGTCATTTCTTGCTTCCATTTCAGTGCCACCTTTTTGTAAGGTTTGCTTTGAATGAAAATGTCCAAATTAAGTTTGAGCAACATGAAAGTAGTGTCTCTGCAGTAGCAGTGCAAGAGGTGCATTTTAATTCACTTTTCTGATGACATTCCAAAGATCTTTGTAGTACTTTTCCTTAGGGAGCCAAAATGTTGTAAAACTAAAACTTTTCATTTAGTTCCAGACATGTTTAGCATAAACTGGTTAGTTGTGCTTACATGCAGACCAGTGCTGCTGGAACAGACTTTCATAGTGCTCGTATATAGATCTTTCAAACTTTCCATTTCTTTTGAGTTATGTAATAGTTCCATAGGAATTGACATGGTTCACAGACAGAGCTAGTTGTGGTAGATGTGTATACTAGAGTACACTGGTTTGCACTCACATGGCAAGAGTTTTGCTAATACTTTCTGTAGGGCTTTTAGGACCACAATGCTACAGAATGCTTCATGCCAGAATTTGACACACAAGACTTGCAGTCTAGTAATTTTTAAAAGATTAAGCAAGCATTTTCTTTAAAGCATTTTCTTTCTAAATTGGAAAGCTGTATTGAAAAATTCAAATTAGCAAGTAGCTGACTTGGCCAGTAACTTCAGCAATGTATCGCTCCTTTTCCACCATAAACAATACTGATGGAGGCAAACAATTGTGTGTTTTATTCTAGTTCTGTCAGAGTGAAATAACAGAAGTAATTCAGAAAAAGGTACTTAATTTCTAAAATGTGTAGCATCAAAGGGTATGAGAGAACTGAAGAAATATGTAACAATATAAATACTACTTTGTAGATTGAATGGGTTAGATTTTTTTTTTTACAGACTTTATTTTTTCACTCTGCACCACCTCGAGCAGTTTGGTTTTTTTCACTGCATGTTTGAAAGTTTTATGAAACACCCAGGCAAGCCAGAAAATCTAGAAGCTTTAGCCTCTCTTTCAAACCACAGTGTGCCTTCATTATCCATTTTGTACCATGAGACCCGATGCTATTGCTTAGAAGTGAGGGTGGAGACAAATGTAACTGAATTTCTTGAATTCACTTCAGCTATGACCTTAATATTCAATATTTCTTAATGTGAAAGGATTTTCAGGGACTCAATATACGAATCCATTGTCAAACTTTGTATCATAAGTATTGTTGGCATCTAGTCTTTGTATTAATCTCATTAAAAAAACCAAACAAACCAAAACCTTTTCAACTTGTTCCAGTGTTGTATTGTGTTTAAGAACTTTGTATTGTGACCTTCGGTATCCTGAACTTTTTTTAATTAAATTTTTTTGCATTACAATTCCATGAAATGTTCTTTATTTTCCATATGAGATGTTGCATTTAATGCAGAGCTCAAGAGTCTACTTTCACCTATTCCAGGCATATCTTTACAAGAAAGTGTGAAGGTAATGAACAGCAGTGGGAAGGAGTGCTATGCTGCCTATCAAAGCAGTTTGCATGTTCTGGGCTAGGAAAGAAGCTCTTCTGTTGATTAGAACTGAGCTTCCATTTTAATTGTTACAGGACCTTTTCCAAATCTCCCACTTGAAAACTGAGTAAATATCAAATGCAGCGTGAAATTGTGTTGGGAGATGCGAAAAGGCAATGCTGCTTTTCCCAGATTATGTGACTAACCTTCTCCAAAAAAAAAAAAAAGGCTGATTGAAGTAAATAGATTGAAGTAAATATGAGTGTGTGTCAAGTATTGCATGTTTTGTTAGCTCCAAGATCTTATTTCTCTTGAAATGTGAGATGATAACTGGTGGCTTTCTATGGGAACCTGGGCTTGACTCCATGGTTTGTAGTATCGATATGCAAAGCACAGGCATTTAACACTTGGAGAGGTGGAGAAGAGAGGATGAATTTGTTTACTTGTAGAGAAAGGGGAAAGGACTAAATGCTCAGAGCAACAGGGGAGATGTCCGAGAGATTATTAATAATATTTAGTTCAGTAAGGCCTTGTGGAAGTGCTACTTGCCAGTAGGCAGCTCTGACAGTGTGGTGTTTAACACGTGTTAGTCTGTAGTGCTTGTCAGCATGCAGTTAAGAAGGTGAATTTAGCACTTGCTATTGCTTTTCTCCTTTTTCTAAAAGTGAGTGATACTTATAAATCTGCTTCTGTATTTGTGAACCTTCTTTATGAAACTGAATAAAACGTCTTTTCTCCCCCAGCCCCCTCTTATACTTTAATATCTATGCATTGCAGAACCAATACTCTTGTCAAAAGATAAGGCAACTAACATTTGAAAAGCATGCAAGGATGAGTACTGTTGTGTAGAAATGCCAGTCACTGCACTTGCTGGCAGTGCAACTTGAAAATTGTATTGTAGGGGAAAAGGAGAGGCATAGATTGCTGCTCCTCATGGAAAACACAGCTAACCTGCAAGTAAAGAGTGAATTGACTGTTTGTAATAAATCAGCCTTGCTTAGCAGCAAAACTGCACAAAATTGTACATGTTTTGTGGTTTGTTTTTTTCAAGTGAAGTCACTCATTACAACTAAAGGTGTTTAGCCTCTCTGAACCAGCATAAGGGAGTTTCCAGTCCTCTGGCTCCTGTGGTCTGACTACACCATTGTTTCAGCTTTTTCTGGACCATATGCCAAGCTAATTTGATGCAAGAGCCAGGTAAGATACTACTTCCCGTGATAATATTCTGCTGACTTTACCAAATTCATTCAGTTTGTTTAGTCTGACAGGTAACAAAGTCAGTAGAAGTGGACAAAGATCAGTATCATCCCTTATGATGATTCCTTAGGGTGCAACTTTGCTTCCCAGGTAATTATCTCTGGCTGCTGCTTTTTTGGTGGTTGTAGTAGTACATTACTAGAATTAAATAGTGAGGACTTATGTACTTGGGCTATAATATCTGTATATATACTACATATATGGACATACATATGTATTGAATTCAGATCTAGTATTAAACAGGTGTAGGACACAGTAATATACTAAATATGTTTATCTTAAATGAGGTGTTAAGTGGAAAGTGTAAGAAAGATTAAAAAAACTCTTGAAGGGTTAACAAATAGCATACCTTAAATTGGTCTTACTGGGTAAGGGCTGCTCAGTTACCTTGGTTGCAATGGTTGTCTGAAAACTTAAGAGTAGGAGAGAAACTAATCAGGCTTTGAAGATGTGTAACTCAATGATAATTAGTGACTGTGGGCTCATTAGTGGGCTCCTAAATCCCTAACACTGTCAGCTTTCCTCAAGCTGTCTTTGTTTTATCTAGATGAGTGCTCTGATTATGAAGCAGTGATAGCACTTTCTGTGCTCTGAGAGTTTTCCAGTGCAATTCAGGTTCTCCAGGAGCAGCTGCTGTACTGTTGTATGTTAGTCTGGGTTATTAAACAAGGGAGGCAAGAGACCTGCATGGATGAGAGAGAATCTTCTGGAAAAGCTCAAGTGGAAGAAAGAAGTTCAGTTTGTAGAAAAAGACTGGCCATTTGAGAGGAATGTAAGAACATTGTCAAAGTATGTAGGGATGCAACAAGGAAAACTGAGTCTCTCTTGAAATGAAGCCTGGTGAAGGATGGAAAAAAGTAACATAAAAGGCTTCTTCAAGTACATCAGTAGGAAAAGGAATATTAGATAAAATGTGTCCCTGCTGCTTAATGAGATGGGTGACCTGGTGACAAGATACAGAGAAGGCAGAGATACTGAATGCTTTCCTTGCTTCAGTCTTTATTGCTAGGGCTTGGCCCTCAGGAATCCCCCTCTGGAGGTGAGAGAAAGTCTGGAGGAAAGACGACTCTCCTTTATTCAAGGAGGACTGGGTTAGCATTCGTCTAGACAAGTTGGGCACCCACAAATTCATGGGCCATGATGGAATGCAGCTAAGAGGAGCTGTTGAGGTTTTGCTAAGCTACTCTCTGTGTTTGAAAGTCCATGGACAACAGGAGAGGTGCCTGAGGACTGCAGGAAAACCAGTGCCATTCCAGCCTTCAAAAAGGATGAGAAGAACAACCCAGAAAACTACAGATCAGTCGGCCTTATCTCCATCCCTGGAAAGGTGGTGGAACAGCTCATTCTGGAGGGCCACATAGATGGTTAGGGGATTGGAGCATCTCTCATGTGGGACTCTTTAGCCTGGAAAAGAGAAGACTGAGAGGGGATCTTATAAATGCTTATAAATATCTAAAGCACAGAGGTCACAAAATTGAGGCTTGTCTCGTTTTCACTGGTGCTCAATGATAGGACAAGGGGCAACAATTACAAAGTGCAATGAAGGAGGTTTTACTGGAACCTAAGGAAAAATATTTTTACTTTGAGAGTGACAGAGCACTGGAACAGGATGTCCAGAGGTTGTGGAGTCTCCTCCTGTGGAGACTCGAAACCTGCCTGGACATGTCTGTGCAACCTGGATCAGAGGAGATCGTGGCCGTTTGAGTTAGATTCCTACCTCAGACAAAACAAACAAAAAAAAAACAAAAACAGAGAAACCTTGGAGGTTGAAGCTGTAAGGCGAATATTCTGGGGATAGGCTATATAATGGCAACAATAGATAAGTTAATATAATTTCATTGGAGCATCAAGAGCTTTATGTTGGGAAGCACAGCTTGTACTTTCCCCTTGCTGCTTCGGCTGCTTCGCCTGCGCCTGCTGCTATCTTCCCCTGCTGCTGTTTTGGCTACTGCTGCTGCTGCTGCTTTCGCCGCCGCTTGACCCCTTCCCCGTCTTCCCGCAGGTTATTATATCTATTTGTAATAATTTTCTTGTTTTCTCTTCCCTATACTGTTATATTTAAACTGTAAGAAATAAGTTTGTTCTTTTTTTTTTTCTTGACTTCATAACAAAACCAAAAAGAAAAAAACTACGTGTTGTGGTGATTTTGTTCTACCAGGGGAGGGATCCACCCTTAACCTGGTACAGAGATGAACTAGATGATCTCTGGAGGTCCTGTCCCACCCCTACTGTTCTGTGATTCTGTAATGGAGGCAGCATGAAGTTGACATCACTTATTGTGCAGTAGACAGAAGTGGCTATGTCAAAGCAAGAGGGCCACTCCTGCAATGAGGATGGAAAACTGAAGAGGGGAGAGAAGCTAGGGCAGGAGTTAGTCCAACTGTTGTACAAGAAGCTCTCTTCACTTCTGAGTTGGTTACTTAATCTGGCTGATGAGAGACTTTCACCAAAGCAGCCTGTCTACTTACAGCAAACAAGTAACTGGAGGGCTGTGCAGGGACTGATTCTGTAAGGTGCTGAGTTTTTGAGTAACTGCTTAGTGAATGTGCTTGACTCATACCCAAAGCTAGCAACAGTTCAGGGTATTTCATACCATTCCAAGTAACTATTTTTATTGTTAGAGATGCCTTGATAAAAGAAGCTTGTAAACCAGTGATTTAGTTTCTGTTGTGTGGATATAAATTATGACACATGCATGAAAAGGAAATGGATAACAATTTTCTGTTTTAAAAATGGCTAGAAACAAGCAACAATGTCAAAGGCAAGGACATATGAATCTTATTTGATTTAAATCTGTTTTTATGCCAAGTGTGGTTTTGCTGGCTTGAGAAATAAATCCACTGAATGGTCTTAACTGATAACACATTCTTTCCTGCAGTGGGTAAGAGAAAATGCTGATAAACTTTAGGGGCAAAGCTTTAAATTTACTGGGCCTTGCTTTTACCTATAACTGTGTGATTTTTCTGGATTAAATAATGCTAGCAGCTTATAAAGAGGGATTGATTTTCATTGCTGTAAATCTACACAGATCCCTCAAGGGTTGTGGCTTTGTTTAGACAAAGGAGTCTGACACTCTATGTGAAGTTTCTAGTTGCAGTAGACACAACGGAGTTGTGTTAGGTATTGTGTTAAAATGGGGGGTCTCAATAAGTTCAGTTCACAAATAAAGGCTAATAGTTGGGAGAATACTGCTTCTGCGTTGACGAAAAGATCTGAGTGTTTTATGTTGCCCTGCCCTTAGTTCTCAATGTATCAAAGGTGTTTGTGGTGCAAATGTGCAACTGTTGGTAAGGAGCTGAAGCAATGGGTAGGTGGCAAAAAGGAATGTGCATGAGAGTGGAGTGTTCTTCAGTCAGCAGTGAGATGGCAAATAGTGCACGACAAACTGTCTTTTAAGACTTCAGGCTTGATCAGTCATTTGCTTCTCTTGGAGTATTGCTCCAGGACCTTGCAGACTCAAAGAAACAGAACTGGAGCAGAGGACATTGTGGTTTGGTTTTTTTGGTTGGTTTTTTTTTTCTCTGAAAACAGATGTTGGGTGGTTTTGTTTTGTTTTTTACAGAAAAAATAATAAAGCCGTGCTGCAGAAGTCTAGTATGGTTAGTAGAGATTTAAACTCCTCTAAGCTGCAGTATCCCTCTTGTGCTCTTCCTTCTGAGAAAGGCCAATTGATATGAACTCAGATTTTTCTCATTAATGGCCAACCTTTAATTGAGTTTTAATTGTAGTGATAACTGCATAGGGGAAAGGAGTCTCCTACAACTTATAGATGACAGTGACATTGTCACCCTTCTGTCTAGGTAAACATTCATTTGGCTTCTGTATTGAGGGCAGGGGGATGTTAAATCACTGTGGTTGCTGCCTCCCCCTTAGAGTCCAGCTGTTGATAAAATTACAGCTTGCATGTAGGAGAATTCATACTTGTGCTGGCATGAGAGAAAGGCTGGGAGGGACACAATAGGGCTGATTATTTCGGTGGCTGTGCCAGTTTTGACAGTTTGTAGATAGAAATGTGGCCTAAATACCGGCCTTATCCAAGTGTAGAACACGGAGTAAGAAACACATAGACTGGGACACAAACTTGGTAGTTTTCCAGTGGCTGTTGCAAGACCTGGGCTAGGTAAGAGTACTGGGAAAAAGAACTATTTGGACCAGGAAGCTTTGATTGTAGGTCTGAGTCTCTTCCAATATCAGCATTTCTATTTGCATCCTTAGAAATAATTTAATTAACAGGTGTAATTTTGCTGTCTTAACAGGGTTACACCAGTGTCTTCTGTGACATTTACGTAAGGCCACAGATCAGTGAGGAAGCATTTACTGACATTCGTTCCCAAAGTAATATGCTGAAAAATCAGAGAGCTTTGTTAGTGTAAGCTGCACATACTGATATTGAAACGAGTTGCCAGTAAAGCATGGCAAATGCACCTGCTGCAGCTACAGACCTGACGCATTTGGGTATGTCAAGCAAAGTCTTTTACGTTTCCCTCCCCGAATGGTACATGTCCTGAGAGCATCTCCAGTTGAGAGACAGAATATATGCTGAGGAACTCTAATAAAAGGATTGCAATTGTTTACAGACAGTTAAACAAATGTGTAACATATATGGATGATCATTAAGGATTAAAAATAGAAGCTACTAGGTAAGTGTCCAGAAATAATTTGCTATACCCAGAAAACTAAACCAAGATCCTTAGCGTTTTGTCTTTAATTTTGTTGTAAAAGTAATTTCTTTAAAATGCATGTGTATTTCTTCTTTCTAGTGCTCCAAGGCCCCTGGGGAAGGCATTGCTTCTGTAACATTTCCTCCCTGCCCACGCTTGATGCAGCTTTGGGCATATTTTACTCTGCGTCTCCCCCTGCTGGCACTATTGCATGGCTTAAGGGGAACTGCAACACGAATTCAGGCGTGGACGATTTCTTTGAAATCTTTTTTAAAAAATAATTTAACGAATTAAGTACAAATCAATTTAAACTCCGTGGGGTCTGCAGTGTGGAGCAAAACCCTAGAAGCCACGAATGGAGTTCTTGGAAGGACAACTGTACCAGGTTCATGTTGCAGGTAGCTGCTATGTGCAGAGCAAATACACTACCCAAAAGGCAAAAAGAAACTTAGTGAATTCCTTAATTTATGTATTTGAGTGGAGAAATGCGTTTTCAGTTTACTTTTTTGCTACCAAGGTGTTTGCCTGGTTTTGATGCTGATCAGTACAAACTGAAGTATGCAGCAATATTAAGATGGATGTTAAGCTCTGTTAGAAAAGTTGTATTAAATGAAAAAAAACCAAAACCTAAAAATACAAGAGAAGACCTTTTCTAGTGAGAAACAGCTACCATTACTTCTGGAGGGGCTAGGAATTGTGTTAATATTCTTCCCCACTTCAGATCAATGTCAGAAATGTTACCTGTGAGCATCCTCTGCTTACCTGATTCCCTTTTTGCTGGTATCTCTCTCTGTGTGGGGCAGGATAGTCACTGCATCACTTGGGTTGTGTCACTAGTTTGGAATGTATCCTCCTTCCCAATCCTTGAGTCATTTTCATTCTTTAACCTTTTCTGAGTATCTGTTAATCTCTTCATAGGCCTTGAGTTGCTCTGTTGGGAAGAGCTGGAGGGTTTTCTTAATTTCTTTTGAATACGTAGGAAAAGAAAACACTTGTTGCTTTTAATCTGTGGATAAGATCAGGCTAACTTTGTAAGGAATCATGTATTGTCTTGTGGTTTTATTTTATGAATGTGTCACACAAAATACTCTATATGATTTTTCAAACATAATTGCATAAATAGTTTCATTATGTAGAGTGGCCAAGGTTTTGAAAACAAATATGTAACTCCCTGAAGGCAAGTATTTAAATGTCTAACAATGTTTTCCATTACTAATATCTGGCAAAATGTGTCTAATGGGTTGTGTCAGTTAAGAAATACAGGGGGTTGGGATGTGCCTCTGATGTTTTGCTTATTCACAGTGAATCACTACTGTCTCCTTTTGCTTCATTTCTGTGTTTAGAGAAACTGATTAGTTAGTTGTTTCCAATGCAGGCCCTCCCCTAAGTGACTCCTCACCCTCTGGTTTTCTTCTGGGGTTCTACCATGATGTCTACCTCAATGGGCTGCTTTTGTCCAGTTCTTTTACTCGGTAGGAGTGCACTTTCTTGAGGCTACAGTCACTATATGGGTCAAGACATCCATGTCAGCCTGGAGAAGAGAAGGCTTCCAGGAGACCTTCTAGTAGCCTTCCAGTATCTGAAGGGGGCCTACAGGAAGGCTGGGGAGGGACTATTGACAAGGTCTTGCAATGACAGGACAAGGGGCAATGGGTTTAAACTGGAAGAAGGGAGATTGAAACTGGGTGTTAGGAGGAAGCCCCTTACAGTGAGGGTGGTGAGGCACAGGTTGCCCAGGGAGGCTGTGGCTGGAGGTGTTCAAGGCCAGGTTGGACGAGGCCTTGAGCAACCTGTACTAGTGGGAGGCATCCCTGCCTATGGCAGGGGGTTGGAACTAGATGATCCTTGAGGTCCCTTCCAACCTTACCATTCTATGATTCTATAAATATGTAAGGGGTGAGTGCCAGGAGGATGGAGCCAGGCTCTTCCCAGTGATGCCCAGTGACAGGACAAGGGGCAATGGGTGGAAGTTGAGGCATAGGAGGCTCCATGTGAACCTGAGGAAGAATTTTTTTTTTCCACTGTGAGGGTGACAAAGCACTGAAACAGGCTACCCAGGGAGGTTGTGGACTCTCCCTCTCTGGAGATATTCAAGAACTGTATGGATGCATTCCTGTGTGACCTGCTCTAGGTGATCCTGCTCTGGCAGGGGGGCTGGACCAGATGATCTCTCGAGGTCCCTGCCAGCCCCTGACATTCTATGTGCAATCATCCTCTATTTAAATCCCTCTGCAGGTGTAGTTTAAGCTATGTAGCGTCCTTTTTGGGGTCTTTATTTCAGAGATTTCTCTTCCATGAAAACGATGTGTAATCACTTCCACAAGGCAGTGGCTGTTCTCCTGTGCCATCTTCACTGAAAGTTTTGCCAGCTGTTCACAGAAATGTTTCACTGTGATCATACTACCATCCTCAGACTAGTCACTAGAGGTCAACATCATCTTCTAATAGAGCACCAAGTACCATATAATTAAAGGATAGTCTCTTGCTTACAGCAGTTAATTTCTCTAAATAGCTTAAATGTTCATGACAGGATGTTACTGATCCTGCCACTGTCCTGTCAGGTGGGGAGGATGGTGGGGAGAGAAGATGTAAACCAGAAGCTAGGAGTTTCTCACAATGTGGTCTTTTAAAGTGTGCCAGGAGCAAGGGAAAAAAAACAATCTGAAGGCTTTTATGTTTCTGTGCTTGAGTTTGCTTTTGGTGAGTGCCTTGGGGAACAGTGGCAAAGCCAGCAGGGTAAAGCAATAAATAAAACTTTTCTGGAGCCATTGCTGTCAATTTTAGGTCTTCCAGCTGTTGGTTCAAAATGCACTTCAGTAGCAGTATAACTTCCTGGGAATCCCTAGGATTCTCCAGATGCAGAAGTGTTATCTTTACATTTCTACTTGGAGATGCTTTCTACTGTTTCTAGCTTGGACAAGCTTACAGTCTACCTGAACTCTCTGACAAACTGTTCCATAGCTGGCTGAAAGTTGAGAAAACAAACCAGGAAAGAAGAGCCTCACACTGCCACATTTCTTAAGCAGCTCAAGGAACAAAACTTAGCCTACAGACCAGTGTCCCTCAAGATTTTTCCTCATAGTTTAGGTATTTAAAAGTGACCTCCCTCTTACAGATTGTTCTTGTGTTGAATTTAAATCTTGCAGGCCTTCTCATAACTTAAAATACTTGCAGGATCTTCTCCCCTTAGACAGGCAGTTGCCTATTTTCATTCAACTTGAGGGAAATAATTTTATCTGAGATTATTTTTTTAAATTTGTTTGAAATCAGACAGCACATCTGGTATTTACTGGGGTGAGGGGACACAGACCACATAATTACTTCAATGTTTATTCCTTACCTAATTGCCAGTAGCAATATGATGTAAATATTCTTCATCCTTAAGAAATCTGCAGAAACTGTATTTGTTATTATGGATGCAGTATCCTCTGGGTGAATCATCCACTCCATGTTTCACACAATCACAGAATGTTAGGAGTTGGAAGGCACCTCAAAAGATCATTTAATTCAACCCCCCTGCTAGAGTAGGATCACCTAGAGGAGGTCACACAGGCCAGGTTTTGAATGTCTCTGGAGAAGGAGACTCTGCAACCTCTTTTGGCAGCTTATCCCAGTGTTACATCACCCTCACAGTAAAAAAGTTTTTTCTTATGTTCACGTGGAACCTCCTATGCTCCAGCTTACACCTATTACTCCTTGTACTGTCACTGAACATCACTGAGAAGAGCCTGGCTCCATCTTCCTGACCCTTGCCCTTCACATGTTTATAAACATTAATGAGATCACCTTTCAGTATCCTCTTCTGTGAACTAGAGTCCCAGTTCCCTCAACCTTTCCTCATAAGGGAGATGTTGCACTCCTTTCATCATATTTGTGGCTTTGTGCTGGACTCTTTGAAGCAGTTACCTGTCCTTCATGAACTAAGGGGCCCGGAACTGGACACAATATTCCAGACGTAGCCTTACCAGGGGAGAGTAGATGGTGAGAACCTCTCTTGACCTACTAGCCACACTCCTACTACTACGCTCCAGGCTGCCATTGGCCTTCTTGGCTACAAGGGCAGATTGCTGGCTCATGGCCATTCTGTTGTCCACAGGGACCTCCAGATCCCTTTCCCCAGAGCTGCTCTCCAAAAGGTCAGCCTTTTCAGCTTGTAACTTTATCTGCTAGGTCTAAGGGGAACATTGAAGATGGGGGAGAGGAAGGGAAGATGGACCTATCCCAAAAGGCACAGACTTAGACTGCCTTGGTGATCCTAGGTGCAATTATCAAGGCTTTGACTACTTGGGATGTTCACTGTTGCTTCTGTTGGAAAGTTGCACATAATTTCCTATCTTTCTGACTTCTTTTCATAAACACTTTTGTGTCCGTTTTGTAGAACTTGAGACAGTAATATGTTTTTATTTATTAGACTGGAAGAAAAAGCAGCAGTAGCGCTTTACAAACTTCTTCTCACCCCACCCCACCCCCATAGAAGTTGTCTTCTTACAGGACTGCAAAATGGAAAGGATTTCTGAGGATCTGCTAGAGCAGGTATGCCTAGATCAGGTTGCAGAAGAATGTGTTCGGGCAGGTCTTGAAAGTCTGCAGAGAAGAAAACTCCACAACCTCTCCGGACAGCCTGTCCCAGTGTTCCTTCACCCTCACAGGAAAGAAGTTTTTCCTTATGTTTAGGTGGAACTTCCTGTGCTGCAATTTGTCCTGTTGCCCCTTGTCTTGTCACTGGGCACCACTGAAAAGAGTCTAGTGCCAATCTCTTGACACACAGCCTTTAGATATTTATAGGTTGATAACATCATATTTCAGTCTTCTCAAAGGTAAAGAGACAGGTCTCTCAACCTTTTCTCCTCAAGGAGCTGCTCCAGTCTCATAATCATTTTTGTAGCTTCTGAGGGACTCTCTCCAGTAATTCTTTGCCTCTTTTGAACTGGAAAGCCCAGAACTAGACACAGTACTACAGCTGTGGCCTCACTAAGGCAGAGTAGAGGGGTAGGAGAACCTCCCTCAACCTCCTGGCCACATTCTTCTTTATGTACCTTTGGCTTTCTTGGTCTCAGGGACATGCTACCGGCTCGCAGTTAACTTGGTGTCCACCGGGACTCTGACGTTCTTCTCCACAGAGCTGCCTTCCACCAGGTCAACCTCTAGGCTGTACTGGTGCATGATGTTACTCCTCCCCAGTGCAAGACCCTGCATTTGCCCTTGTAGAACCTAATGATGTTCCACTTTGCCCAACTCTCAGCCTGTCTAGGTCTCACTGAATGCAGGACAGCCTTCTAGCGTGTCAGCCACTCCTCCCAGTGTTCTGTCTGTTCTGATTTAACACAGTCGGCTCTAAACAAGACTCATTCCCAGGTCTCAGGATAGAGAGTGAGAGAACCACGCAAGAAGCCCTGTGGGTTGACATAGAGCAAGTTTAATGGAATTATAGTATGTACAATCACCTCAGTCTGTTGGGCAGAAAAAGCACAGCAGAAGCCATAGTATCACCTTCCTGCACCCCAAGCCTGCAGGCAGCCTGAGGGAAAAGACTGACTCCCCAGACTGGAAGAAAAGCCCAGCTGGAAACAGGGAACCTCTCATGTTACAATCCCAACTACAAACCCAATGCTACTTTGCTCCAGCTGGCACTTCAGTTTTAAAGCTGGCATGAAATCAGCAGATTCAGATGGCTAAACCCCTGACCACATCATAAGCAAACTTGCTGAGGGTGCGCTCTATCCCTTCATCCAGATCATTGATGGAGGGATTGAACAAGACTGGACCCAGTACCAGGCCCTGGGGAACACTGCTAGCTACAGGCCTCCAACTAGATTGCACTGCTGATTACAACAACCCTCTGACCTCTCTCATTCTGTCAGTCTCACTTGCTGCCAAGAGACTTGCCAGGAGAGGAAATGCGGACTGCCCTCTGCTCTGGCTGAACTGCTCTGCATTGCTGTCTCCCTCTTAGCTAATGCAGCTTGACTGCTTCTGGGCTCTAAGCTAGGCCCGTGGGCTGTGCCAGGCAGCTCTCCCAGCTCATCTGCACTAGCTCAGGATCTGTGCCCAGTGGTGCCTTGTGTGTGGGAGTCATATTGGATGCAGAGAGTGAAGGCTGCAATGCTAAGGTGCTGTGGAGGTAATGGCAAAATATAGGTGTAGTGTGAAAAAGTAGTTTGTTTCCTGTGTAGAACTGATGTGGCACCTTTGGTGGACTGTCACCGCTGTGTATTTTCCCAGTGTGAGTCTGCAGGAATGCTATCTATCTGGCACATAATGCTGTTGTCAGGGCTAAGCTGAAATTCCATTAGTGTGAGTTGGCACGAAGTGATAGTTCTGCTGAGGGAGATGGCTCTGCTGCCCTCTCCTCCCTCCCAGCATGCAGATATTTTTCCATCGGTGCAGACAATGTCTGTGTAGGTAAGTTAAACAGGCATCGGGCAGAGGCCCAAGCACTAGCATGCTCTCTTGTGACATAGTCTATGGCACGGCTCTGGACTGGTCAGTGCCCTTTCCAGCAGTACTCTGGGCAGCATAGGACATTGACTATTTCCAGCTGGCCATTTGGATGTAGCCCTGCTGGTGGCAATAAGGGAGTTTAGCTGTATGGACATGAGCTGCTCTTTGTAATAACTACATACGCAAAGTTACTACAGTATCATGCAACTGTTCTTTAAACCTTGGTAAGATGACTGTACCTAGCTCCATATACTTGGATTCAGGTAAATGTAAATGAGCCATTCATATTCCTGCCTCTCCCTCTGCTGAACTGAAAAGTGAATGACAGTACTTGAAAACCTGTTTTGTGAAATGCTATGCCTATTTTTCATGTTCTATCCAGGCATCTTTGTATACAGTGGAAACATCACCTGAAATTGGATATATGCAAA
The DNA here is from genome assembly GCA_013396675.1 of Eubucco bourcierii. NCBI lineage: Eukaryota > Metazoa > Chordata > Aves > Piciformes > Ramphastidae > Eubucco > Eubucco bourcierii. The sequence goes on from VWZE01003472.1 coordinate 437,583, forward strand.
CACTAAACAGTAACCACAATGTCATCTGGGTTTGACAGCCCAGCCTTACTAGAAGTTACGCTACTTAGCTAGTCATGAATAGCTAGTGTCAGGACCCGAGCTGTGTTTCATAAACCTGAGAAGAAAGCACTTCCAGGACTGAAACCACACTAGATTTTGCACTTCTAGCAGTGAACTTTGTTTAAATGCAAGATTTCCTCCACCATGTTGAGCAGAAGATCCCTGAAGGAAGAGAGCAGAAGGCTCTGCTGGGAGGACTGCTCTCTCTGTACCAGAAGTCTAAACTCTTCCACATACTACATGGTACTTTGAAAGTGCTCTGCTTAACCACTTTTTCAGAGTAGGTTCCAGTCAGCAGAACTGATTTCTTAGTGAAGACGTTTCCTATTGCTTTTGAAGCCTCAAATGCACTGCTTTCCTTTCCCCTCAGAACTGCAGAGTTCATTTATTTATATGTCATTATTGCCTTTTACCTAGTCATTCCTTTTTTATTGCTAGGTGGAAGCACAGACATTGACCTCTTAACCTGTCCATTAGCACTGTGTTCAAGCCAGAAGAGGATTTGGTTTCAGAAGACAAAATCATGGAGAGATTACATTTTATGCTGAAGTAATTTTGCACTGCTTTGTTTCAGGGTTTGCTCTTGACATAAAGACTTCCCGTTAGCCTAGAAAAAGACCTTATAACATGTCTGTGTTTTTCATTCTTCTTTTCACAAACTAAAATTAGCTTAGTGGTGCAGAGACTGTCAGCATTACCTTTGTTCCCTCTCTATACTTGTCTTTTACACAATAATCTCCAGGAAACAATCCTATTTCTGGAAATTCATCACATTCCACCCAGCTGTGTGGCCTCGCTGATGGTGGTGTTTTGCTGCTTCAAGTGATTCTGTGGAACTCCCGTTTGTGTTCAGGATTCCTGGAAGGTTTGTCATTTACAGTGCTCTAAAAATGCAATACAGCAGATGAAGCCAGGCGTAGAAAAAGGGACACTTCAGTCTCTCAAATTATTATTAGCCAGTCTAAAAGGGAAGTTGCATGAGTCTCAAAAGTCTCAACAGGTAGACAAAACAGCTTGCATGGATGTTTCATCCCCTTATATTTGTGCTATAGTAACCACTTCTATCCCTCTGCTGCATGCAGGCTTGTTTTAGTATACTTGTGTGTATGCACGTGCAAATACAAACAACTTACCTTAGTGGCATTGATTGTATCAGTAGTAATTTCTGGCAATACAACCTGGAATGTTTGGACGAGTCTGCAAATCACATCCACCAGAAGCACCTACAGCTGTAAGAAAAATGAAGGTACTGGACTACCTCCTTTTAACTGTGTAAATGGCTCACAGCTAATAACAAAAGAGACTTCTAAATGTGGGTGTAGTTCCTGTGGAGAGTCAACTATTGACAACTTAGGAAAGGGGAAAGCAAAAATGAAAGAATGAGCTGCACACTGTGTGCACAATGCCTGAATAGTGGACTGACAATTTACATTAGGCCACAACTTGCTCTTATTAATGCCCTCTTGACACAAAAGACCATTCCAAACAGTTTTCCTGAACAATATTGTTCATTCTCCCATGAGGTTGCATTCAGAGGCTGTGCCCACCATGGCCTTTCTATCAAATGTTGTGCTAGAGCGGTGAAGTACATCGTCTGTTGGGTTGTCCTCCTGATGAAGTAATGCTAGGTAACTAAGATTAAAATTGTGAACTATCACTAAGTTTTTTGGTGGTTTGGTTTGTTGTTTTTCTAACAGTTGGATTGAAATTAATTCCTGGTGAAATAAAAGGCTCAAATACATGAGTGACAAAGAGCAGGGGGGAAAAAAAATCCCTTTTAACTTTGTGGTTCAAAGTGAGGGCAAGTCTGAACACAGCAGACATAATTGCAGAGGGTCAGATGCACTCCACGTGCTGGCTGGTGAATAAGCACAAAGAGCAGTGCAGTATGTGTGCCAATTCCACTGTCGGAAGTACTGTTGGCTTGGACCTGTGTCATGTGTAAGTAAAACTTGCATCCATTCATGCTCCACATGGGCCTAGCAATGAAAACACTGACAGCTGTCTCCTTGCCATTATGCCAGCAATGTAAAGAATCACATCAGTGCCAAGCTAGAATGATGATGCAGAGATTTTCATTTTGAAGTGCTTCTACTGGTGGCAGCAGTATGACCTATGATCTTGTGCTTCCACACTGGGCATGCAAACTCACACCAGAATATACTTTTACTGCTGAATAGCTCAGTGATGCTTAGCACTATACATCAAAAAATGTGATTACTTTTATCTGATCAAACTCCTCTGTTAGGAATCTCATGACTTTTAAAGCAACTAAGGTGATACAGAAGCTACTAAACTACACATTTTGCTCCCTGCCAGCTAGGTCTGTATCACGTAATCCCCTCAGGAAGTAAATTATTGATTAGACTCATCCGTAGTTACCTGAAACTGGCTCTCCTGCCAGGTGCTGTATTTCACAAAATCACTTAGACATGTGGGTTTTCTCAGTGTTAATCTGTTTCAGCAATTAACACAAAACATTGTGTATTTAAGTTTCGGCAGCTAAGACTGCTGCTACATGTTAGCACTTTCTAATTCTAAGAATCTATTCTAATCCCAACCCTTTCCCAGCTAACAAGCATATCGTATGGCAGATTATACAAATAACCAATCAAAACAGGAAATTTTAAAATCCCAGATGATTATCAAACACTTCTCTTTATTTTGACTGTTTTTAAAAAAAATTTAAAAAAAATTTAGAGACCTGTTTCTCAAACATTTACTTTGTCATTTAGATGTGTAATAGGATATTTTCATTAAGAATGTGTTGTTTGTGTTTTTAATTTATGATTTATTGACACAGGTTTGTTAGAAGTGAAAGATTTGTAAATACCTATTTAAAGGCAGTAGATAAAAAGGTAGGTAAGTCAGTGGTGGAATTTCATGGGTGAGAGGGAAGTAGGGAAAAACATTCCAAACCGAGATCTAATGACAGTGAAACACTTGCATCCTGCTTGAAACATCCAAGCCCAAAGCATGCTGCAAAGTGGACCATTACCGATGGTTTGTTCTCTCTTAGCAGGACGTCAGCCAGGGGAAGCCTGCCACTTAACCAATGGCTCAGTCGGGACAGGTGAGCTCTGGCAACTGAAGACTTCACTGGAAGTAAAGCTTCTTTGTATGAATGTATAGATTCTGTGCACAAATCCCGTTATAAGTAGACTTGGCTATGTGATTATCACAATCTGGCTTGTGTGATGGACAGAAGGTTGTGGAGAAAAACAAATATGAGAGACAACCAAATACTCTTATGAGTATGTGGATGAGGGTGAGATGTCATCTCTGTAGAAAAAAGCCCGTATGCATGTCAGACAATCTACAGCATTTTGGCAAAGAACATGAGGGAGCAGAGAGTGGGCGAAGACTGGGAAACTGGAACTTGAGCAGCCTCAGCTACCACCTGAGGATAGCAAGCCTGATGATCAACTCTGCTCCTGATATTTTCCCTGGTAAGCATTTGTCCTTGCTATAGCTTGCTTATTTGATCACACCCATAAAGGTGCACTGCTGGTAATAAAAGCTTCTGCTATTTTGAAAGCAACGTCTAGTAATTACAAAGTGCTTGCTCTAAACTCTGGCTGCAGGCACTATCCCTCCTGCCTCATGTGAGCTACTTCCACTTCCTGCATCACATGTGAAGTTAGATAAGATGCTCTACTCTGTGAAGCACAGAGCTCTGTGATTTAGAGCTGCAACAGTCAGCACTCAGCATAGCTGTGCAGCTCCCCAGTTAGGAAGATGTTTTCAGACATATCACTGCAGAAAACCTAATGATGATCGGAAGTGTAACAGAGTTTGTAAAGCATCACTCAAGTCCAGGAGCTTCAGTAGAGTCGCAGGTCAGAAGATGGGAGTTAGTCGTATTTCTTTTGGCATGTTGTTAGTGCTCTGTTTTCTCAATGACGCAAGGGATGCTGGGGACCGCTTGTCCATAGCTTCTCGACAGAGAAGTAGTTGGTCTGAATTTTTCTCTGATGCAGTTGCACTGCTCTCATTGTAATCATACTGCTGATGAATATGGCTTCTCTTTACTTAGGAACAATAAAAGGGCTAACAAGATTAAACATCCTTTTAGTGTTTTCCTTCTGCTTAAAGCAGGGTTTAGTACATAGAAAATGCTGCAGACTTAGGAAATAGACTTAGGCTTATAGAAAAGATTCTTCACTGTTCTCCAAACCTTTGCTTTTCTTGCTCAGACTCAGCCCATAGCATTCATGCAACTTACTTTAAAATAAGTTTGTATTTCCAGTACAGAGATATTATTTAGCATCTGGTACATTTAAAATTAGTATTTCAAAACCACTAATATGGAGGAGATGAGTTAAAAGGTGAAACTAGGGAAAAGCAAAGCAAGGAAGAAGCTAAAACTTGCACAGGAACTTCAAGCAGGTCAGCACTAGAGCTGTCAAATCACGCATTTTTAATGTGAGCTGAACCAAATCACGGCAGCAGTTTTTCAGTACTTCATCTGAAATCAATTTAGCTTTTCTGTGTTAGCAGATTATGCTGTTTTCAACAGTTGTTGGAGAGATGACTGATGAAAAACATTTTCATTTTGTGAGTGTATCTCCAAGTACAGACAAATCTCTTGTATACAAATCCATTTTCTTGCCCTGATCTGTCCTGAAGCCAAGTGGGTATGTGATCTGTCAGACTCTGCTCAGCACCATCCCCAGGGTTTCAGAGCTGCTAGGATCCCAGACTTTAGGGCACAGCATGGCTTTGAGTATTTTCAGAGTGCATCCTCAAATTACCAAGGGACTGTAAAGAGATTTAAAAGAATAACAAAACCACTACACCTCAGTAAGGATCAGTGGAAAGTGGGATCTATGTTCTTGCAGACGTTATGTTGGTGCAATGATTTCAGGATTTGCCATCGTGAACCTGGATCACACTCAAGAATCAGGTACATTAACGGGAGATAACTGTCACTTAAGCACTGATGGTGCAATCTGTTCCTGTGTCCAACTGGATTTGAAAGCTGGTCTGTGGCAGTTTTAACCCAAGTGCAAACCAGAACTGTCCTTGGTTCCATTGCAGTGTTAAGCACCTCAAGGTTGTGCTCAGTAGCAGCAATAAAACTTTCTGGAATTTGTAACTATGAATGGCAGAATAGGATGGTTGCCAGTGAAGGCAAATGTGCTAAGTTTGCAGTAATGGCATTAATGTGACCTGCCCCATGTTCTGCTGGAGTCAGTTTAAAAGAAATCAAAACATGTAAAAAACTTGCAGTCATACAGTTGTTTGAATCCTGTTTCTGTTGCCCACCATTCTGGTAGAAATGATACTTTCAGTAAAATTAATAACCAAAAATTATTTCAGACTTCATCTCCCTGGGTAATTTTAAAGAAAATAATGCAGGAATTCACAAATAAATTGCAGTTCTCTGCAGACACCAAAATCCAGTGGAGCAAAGATAGTTGGAGATCAAATTGTGAGTTTACTATCAAACATTAATTTTTGGGCCTTTTTCCACCAGAAGCTCTCCTATCAGAACTGCACTAAGTCTCCATGCCCAAACCCATCAGCTATAATTATCCATGGGGCATGTTTTCTATTGCGGTATCAGTGACCTTGCCAGTAATTAGCTTCCCCTGTGAAGCATTAGCTCAGTTCTCCAAGTACTGCAGCAACTCTGAGCAAAAATAACCCAAAAGTCCACAACAGGAAACGTTAACAATGGCAGGATTACTGGCCACCACGTCACCATAAAACAAACGAGCAACTAAGAGGCAGTTCCGGGAAAAGCAGCACCATGATTAGGTAACAGGAGAGACTGACTTATGAGAAAATATTTAATGAGCTAAGCGATGACGAAAGGGTGAATAGAACAACTGCCTGCAAATGTTTGAAAGAAGAAACCATCCAGCACAGGGAGGGATTCTCTAAGCTGCTGCCAAGAGTTAAGAGTAATGGAAAGAAACCAATAAAAAGAAAATTAATGTAGTAATCACTGTAACTGTTTCTTTAACTCAAAAAAGAAACCCAGTGCTTTTGTCCATGCGGAAAGCCTGCTCCTTTGTCCTGTTTCATTCTTCAGCCATACTTCCCCAGGCATGGGGCTAATGCTTAAATTTATGTAACTGTATGATATTGCTGAAATCTTTTAGGCTGGCAGCTCTGAAGCGAGCTATGCCAACAATGTCTTCCAGCTTCTGCCAGGTACCTCATTTCTTCAGGTGCCTCAGAAAGCTTCGAGGCTTCAGCTGAGGAAAGCAACAAAGTACTTAACCAAACACTTCTCTCAAACGATGAGCTTAACTCCCAGTTACAAATCACATCAGTGACTCCCAAATGGGGAACCTGGGTCTGCAGTCCATGAAGCAGTCCATGAAGCAGGTGGGTCTGAAAACACATGAAGTCAGCAGTACTCACAGCTATCCACAGCAGACCCTCAGTCTACATCCCTTTCCAGTTAATACTTTTTTCAGCAAAACAGCTGTGATGCCTCAAGTTGTATTTGTTTCCATTAACTCCCCCCCAGTGGGCTTATATATTTGTATTTCTTTGTTTACATATTTGCATTACCCCTGAGAGGATACAGACGCTGTTCCTACGGTTAGGGGCAAGTCAGCAGAAGGCAAGCACCTCCTGTCTGATGCAAAATTTGTCCTGTCTCTTTGTTCCACCAGAGATGTAAATCTTTCCTGGAAATGTTGGACAAAAGTCCCTCCAAATATCTGGTTTCTTTCAGCAGCAGTTTTCAGTCTGCACTTTTTGAATTGCTGGGCCAGACGTTTATGTTTCCAATTGTCACTCTTTGAGGCATTTTTCTACTGTTAATACAATCCCAGCAACTTTACAGTCTGGCCTCTTTACAGTCCTTCCACGGCCGGGTCAAGGTCTTTGCATGACAATTTTTGCTTGTCACCCTGCAGACACGGACCACAGTCGCCCACCGGCTCAGGGCCAGCCACTTGCGGCTCCCCTTCACCCCTCATGACTTTCCATGGCGCCAACTACACTTCGTGGAGAACACGCAGCTCCCGGGCCCAGCTCGGTTATGCCGCATTTGTCCAGCCAGCCCCCACCTGGCAGCTTCGTCGGGGTACCGCTGACAACCGCTCCAGCTGGGGATGCCGCGGGCCCTGACGGAGGCCTTGTCTGTCGTTGACGTCCCTTTCCCGCCCGGCCTTCGGAGGAACGGGAAGGGGGGCGGGCGGAGCGCAGCCGTCCCGCCTTCGGCCCGGCCCTGCCCTGTCCGCCGCGCTCTGCTCCCGCATCGCGGAATGATCGCTCCCGGACGCTGCCGCCCGTGACCCCACGCCCCCTGCCCAGACTCGCACCAGGCAGGCGCTGC
>VWZE01003472.1:445320-471929 GCA_013396675.1 Eubucco bourcierii
CAGGGCGGCGGCCCGGAGCCAAACCGGGCTTCCCAGGAGCGGAGTCGCCTGGGGGAGGTGAAGCAGTCGCCGTGGAGACGGGCAGCTCGAGAGAAAAAGCCCTAGGCGATGTTCTCCCCCCCCAAAAAAAATCCCCAAACCGCCTCACATTATGGGGAGGCGGCAATTCGGCCGCGCTCCCACCGATGCCCGCCGCCGGGCAGCGCGGATGCGGGGAACGCAGTCCCTTCCTAGAGGCTGTGTGAAGTCCCCGAGCCCCAGAGGGTTCTGGCGAGTCCCTGCTGCCGGGTCCAGAGAAGCGCAGTCCCCGGCGGCGCTGCGAGTTTCTGGTCTTCGTGGTTCTGTTTTCGAAGAGATTTTTTAAAATCCCAGTCCTGATTTTAAATCGGTTTATGAACAGCTCTACCTTGTCGCAGCGTGCTGGGCGGATTTGTTCCTTATTCACGAAATGCAGTTTGTCCAGTTCACTGGAAAGAGTTGACCAAGCAAAATAAGAGGCTTATGAAAGACTGTCTAATGTATCCTGCTGGAATTTCATTAGGGTTTAATTTTTTAAAAGTGAGGAATTTTATTAAAGATAAGTGGGAGGGCCTTTAAAAATTTTCTTTTACTTTTGGAATGAGTACTTTCTGTGAGGAAAGACTCGGTATTAGGAGCAGCAGTTGGGAGACAGAGGCACTTGTTTGCCCTGTGGGCTTCAGTGATGCTGTACAAAACTGGATGGGTAGTAAGATGCCTTCCAAGATAGTGAAGAAAAAGATGACAGAATTAGAAAAAATAATTCTCAGTTCAATCAAACATGCCTACTTTGCCTCCCCCCCCCNATTGATTTTGGCATGATGAAAGCAGTCAGGAGGGTGTAGCACTCACTCACCTAGGCTCACTTTTTCTCCTAGAAATGCCTGTTTTCCGCTGTGATGCAGATCAGCAGTGAGAGCTGGGATGAGTGTAGTTCAGAGCTGATCCCTAATTTTAACCTGGCATTGGATCCTGCTGTCTCACAAGTGCCTGTGCCTAGGGGCTGCCAGCGAGGCACAGCAGACTAGTGCTGAGCACCTGTGGTTTCTGAATCATTTCCTTTTCCAGTTGCATTCTGTGTTAGCTAAATATGTGGCAGCCGTGATGCTGTTTTCTTTCAGTCTGAATACTAACAGCCTCCACTGGAGGTTTTACTGTAATATAACTTTTTTTTAACTTTTTTTTTTTTTTTACGTTCGTTTGTGGGTGGGTTTTTTGTTATTATTTACTTTTGTGAGCAGTTTTTAAAATAAACTTTCTGATGGAAAGCCTACAATTCTAGTTACTTCTTGTGTCCAGTACTGGAAAGGAACTGTGCTGGTCGTGAGTGAAGAACAAAATTGGAGACTGCTGAAGTCGTGTTCACACAAGTTCCTTGTCTTAATGCTTGGTTATCTTGCACTCAGTTCCTGTACCAGTTTGAGTTGATTTCCTGAGGCAGCCGCATCCCACCTCTGTGTCTGTTTTTGAGGCTCACAATAAGGGGCTTTGATGGGAGGGAGGCGGCATCCGGGCTGGTCAGGAGCTAGGGTTTGACAGTATTCAGGTGGCCTTAGTGTCAGCATGAGGATACAGTAAGACCCGAAATAATGAACTGGGTCAGAGAGTGCTGGGAGGAGCAGTTCCCTTGATTGTCTGTTGACCTCAGTTGCAACTGGCTAAAGTGGCGTGTGTTCACCACCACAAAAGCACTTCCCAGCCCAAGCCTTTTTGAATGCAGTGGGAAGTGGGGGGAAAAAATCAATTACCGTCCAAACAATTCACAATTACAAGAGCTAGAGTTTAATTTTACAGGATTTTTTTCCTCCTTCAGAAAATGTAGTGAAAAGATACTGCTCTCATTGTCACAGAGTTATGAAGGGCAGGAGAAGGGCTATATAATAAAGAACACCCTGAAAATGGAACAATTTAACTTGGGGGGAGGGAAGAAAGGATTAAAAGCTGAAAGAGAACTTCAAAATACTTCCTTTAAAGCCTTACAGAGTAAAGCAAAGAAGCCATTCTCCTTCCGAAATGATTTGTCAGAAGAATGTAACAAGGTATAAAAATGCTGGGTGCTGCTCACCTGAAAGTCAGTGGAAAAGTTAGTTTACTTTAACAAAGAGAGAAATGCATCTTTAACACTAGCCTACAGGATCAAATGTTTTCACATATGCTGTTTCACATTCAGTGGAACTTTGTATGCTCCAGGTGACAGCAGTATCAGACACTTTCCATGGAGAATGGTGCCATTCTGTGCTTCAGGGGAGGCCTTTGTTTTACTTTAAAACCAAGAAAAAACATCCACTGCATCTTAGTGCAGAATTCTCCCGAACAAATGAAAAGTGTACGAAACACATACAATGCAGTATCCCACCTTTTCAAATCTAACCTGATCAAACACTAGATTGTAAACAAGTCCTTCATGAGAGGTGGAAACAGAGTGCATATAACCTCCATACTGGAAAAAACGCCAAGAAAAGTCATCCTGGTCCAAGGCTATGACTCTCTATATGTTACAGTTGTAAAATCTGTGCTGTCTGATTTGCTGCTTGTGTAGGGCACCAAAATGTAAATGTTCAGGAAAGCTAACCCACGGTCTGTCAGGTCTGAAGACACTTTGCCTGCCTGGAGATGAGAAGACAGCAATGCCTGCCCTGTATTATGAACAAAAGCAATGGAATGATGCCCACACATGCCCAAGATGATGAACCAAACCAAGTATCTTCACTGTGAGAAAGAGGTCTTAGAAACACAAACCTCAACAAAAGTCATTCCATTATAGCTTGTATTTGCATCTGTTTTGTTGCACACAGTCCATGGGCAAACAGCTAAAGGATGAAGTTTCTGTTATGTTAAGCATAATATAGTTGGCAAAACTATGATCTGGTGACAATGGAGATGCTAGCACCTCTCCCTTTGGTGGCAATAGCACATAGTGATTTCATATTAATGGAAGTCAAAAATTCAACAATCCAGCAATAGCACTGCTGAAGTGCTGAGAACATTTCCAATTTTATTTACTCATCTTGAATGATTTGCTTTCTCTGGAGCATATGGTGAGGCAGAGTACAGATCAAGCTCTTTTGTGAGCACATGGCAGTGTAAGATCCTGATGTGCGTGTGATTTACAATAAAACACAACAGAAGTGCATGTTGCTGTCAGAACACAAGTTTGGTGTTCTGAGTGTCTTTAGAGATTTCATTTTCCAGTCAATTGAATGCTTGGTGAGCTGTCTTGGGTAGACAGTTGTCATGCAGGCTTATAGAGCAAGACGTTCACAGGCAGTATCATTGGAAAAGACTTTTAATAAGTGTAATGTGATTAAAAAGGGTATTTGCTCTTTTCCATCATTTACCCGTGACAGCATAATTTCAAAGACATGTGGACTTGCTACAGTGTTATCAAAACCACCCCCACCCCCCGTTATCTCCCCAGCAACTGTTTTCATCCTGCAAAGTTTTGGCTTGATGGAAACAGCCTTTCTTTCTGTTTTACAATGCAGGAAGAACATTTTTGATGAAACAAGTTTAGAGCAAATCTCTCTTTGGTGGACTATGGCTGGACACTGCTGAAAAAGTACAATAGAGATTTTAGGCAGATAACTGTGGTGTTCCACATCTCCGAAGGCTGTGATCTTTAGAAGTCCTCTTAACGTGAACAGTGATTCTGATTCTATAGCTATTCATATTTATCTTCAAGTATGTGTAGATCACATCCATTTTATCTGCTTGAATTTATTTATGTTAGTCTTTCTTATTCTTTCAGGAATATGGAAGACACTATGAACCTTATTGTTGGGAATTTCTGTCATAAAGGATGCTTTGGAGGGAAGAAAATTCATTAGCTGTGTTTCAGGCTGAGAATATCTATATGTTTGTCCAGGAATTTTGGGATCCCTGTATATAAGGCTATTGCAAAGTTTAGAAAGCTCTCTTGTGTACCATGCAAGCAGGAGCAGAAAAGATCCTTTATATGAAGAAGTCTCACAAATCATGAAAACAGGCATTTCTTTAAAATTTTTGCTTCAATCACTGCATATTAAAAAAAAAAACAAAAACAAATAACTTTTCAGATGGTTGAGCTGCTTAAGACTCAGAATGGACCCTTTGTGTTTCCTGTCCCAATTAGGAATTAATTTTTAATTATATCAGCTGAACATTTTTTATTATGAGCACTTGTATTAGCCTGAGTCTTCTGACTATTCCTTTAACAATGAGTGGCACTGGTTTGTGTATTATTGTCTGTCCTGTGACATTCTACATCGATCTTTCTGTCTTCATTATCTGAGTATGTTAAATAAGTGTTTGTGGAAAACCTAGTGTAACTTTGATTGAAATGTGATCTGAGTTTACTTTTCTCAGTCATATAGATCTATTTCAGGAGTACTAAAATACCACTCACTGGATAGTTTCTTGCTCAGTGCTTTGATTTGCTGATAAAGGTTTTCATTTGCATTAAGAATGCTTTGCAGCTCTGGAAAGAGGGCTGGCGGCTTGAGCCTTGATAAACTAAGAATGTTACTCCCTGAGCTGAAAAATGGAAAGCATTGCCTTTGAAGTAGTCTTTGACATGGGGAAGCGTAGAGTATACTTTCTTTTAGATTTGGACTCAGCAAAACAAATCTTCACACAGACCTATGTGCTTGGTACAGGGAGAACTCCTATTGATTTCTTTGAGACTTTATCTGACAGAATCTGGCCCTGAAGGCTTTTTCGTCTTCAGTCCAAGGGAGTTGAAGACAAAGAGCTGCTGACAACAGGAAGTCTTTTTTGGTGTGTAATACATGAAAAAGTACTATAGCTCAACTGAAACAAACAGCAAGGTTATTTTCTGGCATGTGTTGCCAAAGTGCACTTACTTTATGTGTAGGTGGAAATTGCAACATGTATTTTGAAATGCAGTTTATTAAAGTTACTTCCTCTTTATGTCCTTTATATCTCCTCCTTATGTCTCTTATGTCTCCTCTGAGTTCTGGATTCAGGCCTTTGAGCTTCCATTGCCACAACAGATGGTACCAACAGCAGAGCAGAGGGATTTAGTGCCACCTCTAACTCCACTACTCTTCCTTCTGGGTGTTAGGCAGGGGGGCAACCAAAACATAAATGTACTCTGGATTGCAGTATGGGCCTCAGAAATTATGAGGGAAAAGAATGGAAAAGGTCGAGATGTACAGCAAGTTTCTGGAAGTTACAACCTTTTCAGTTTTCTCAGGCAACTGATTCCCCAGTGATTCATTGGAGTCTTGCCCATGCTTATGGACCTGCAGAACCAGGGCACAGGGGAAGCTTGGTCATGGCAGTTGGTATAATGGAGGGTGGTTTTTCAGTAGCTGGGTTGTGGCTGTGCTAGAGTGCTCTTGGCACATCCTAGCCTTCACCTTTCAGTGCACCTAGAAATGAAACCCTGCTGCTACTCTAAATAGCTGTTGTGCAGACTATGTTATGATTTTGTAGTGCTGTTCATTTGTACTTCCCACCAAAGGTAGTAAAGAAAGATAACTTTCAGTTTTGCAACTGAAGAATTGGAGGCATGACTGTCAAGGTGCTGTGCCCAAAGCAGGAGGCCCCTGGCCAGGTTCCAGTGGGGACTCCTGACTCATGCTCTGTTGTTCCTCCAGGCCACATTTCCTCACCAGACTCAGCGCAAAGAAGATGAATTTGTTTAAAAATACAGTAAACACACGGACTTTAAAAAATAACTGTTTAGATGCAAAGGTTTGTTTCAAATGGCTTTCTAGTTCCTTAATGTGGGATTTATGTTTAGGAAACAGCATCATTTATTTATATTTCTGACTTCAGAATGATGGCATTTCATCATGAAATCTCACTTAGGGTCAGTGGAACAAAAAGTAGCCCATTGTGTTTCAAAGAATGGCAACATGTGATAACTTCTTCACTGTACTCCCAAATAGCCAGCATTCAAAGTAGTTTTTCCAACCAAAAACTTCTGACAGATTTCTGGTTTGTGGTTTGGTTTTTTGTTGGTTGGTTGCTTAGCTTTTTTATTTGTTTTTTGTTTTTTTTAAATTACATTTTATATTACAGGAAACAGCAATGATTGTAAAGCCTTAACAGGGAAACTGATCTGCTGAAATGCCTCAAATACAGGGAGAAGTTAGTAGCAGGTATTACACTGTGTCTGATTCCAGGTATTACTGTATGTCACCCAGGGACTGGCAAAGCACCTACACTTACCAGAATGCTGAATTTTGGTCAGTGCAAATATATAGCAAGATAATTACCCAAACTGAATGTCAGGATAGTTCAGACATTATTTCAGTGTGCATACAACGTACCTGATCAATAAGGATGGAATATCAACCTCTTGGGAATTAGGAGCTGCTAATTCCAGACCTTATCATTTTATTTCCCCCTTAGTCTAATCTCAGTTTTCCAGATTTGGTGCCTTGTCCTAGGATCCACTTTTAGTCCTATCCTGGCTAGGTGATGAAGTGAAGCAGGTTCATTATCTGTGATCCGTAGTGCCAGCACAGATAGTGCCAGGAGCTGTGAGGGGCGTGCTGCTGAGATCAAAAGCCACATGCAAACCCACATTTTCTAAAGGTTTATAAATTAGTCAGTTGGGGGCAGCTACTCACAGTGCAGTGAAAACTGCATCCCTGATACAGAGGCCAAATTTGGAAACATGGAGTGCTCTGGAAAGTTTAAAATAAAAAGATCGCAAATTTTGTGGTGTGCACATCCAGTGCCCTAACTTGTTCCTAGAAATGCTTTGAATATTTGCTGGCTAAATGTTAATTTAAATTTTGTTTTAAATTATACAGGTTTTACTTTACAGTCATTTGAAGGATACAATCCCATCCAAAAAAATACAAATTTGGCATAGTTATAATCAACAGACAATATTGCTGCTGATGGTAGTACCAAGCTATTTTTGTGCCAGGCTGTGCCTATCAGGTGCAACTAGAGGAGACCAATGCTTCTGTTTGAGAATTACCTGACTGTAAAACTCTCCTATATCCCTCCTTATTTAAGTGTTTTGGTGTGCAGTTCCAAGTCAGACCAAATAAGAATGCAAAATTCTGCTTTTCAGTGCAGCCTTGGGCCCTGTGTTGAGAACATAATTTGCTTGACTCCTGGCACAAGGCTGCAAATGCCAGACAGCTCAGAACCACCTGAAAATTGACTTTGGTATTCATGCAGAGTAGAAAATGTTTACAACCAAGGACTGCAGGCTGTGGCGTTCACAGTGTGAAGTGTCATGTCCTGTGTAAAGCCAAACCCACTGGAGCATAGCTCCTGCACATGTGGCCCACAGCATTTGAGCTTGCTGAGTCCCCATAGCAGACATCTTGCTATGGTGGGGAGCAGTGGTGGGGGCTGCTAGAAGTCTGATTTGGTGAGGAAGGCACACCAATGTATTCACCACTAGTGAGATAAAGGCAGGACCTCGCAGTAATTTCTGTATGTTTTGCTCAGTCTGCTGTTTTTAAATTGCAGAATCTCTACAAACTATGCCTTAAATCTGAGGTGGGGCAGAGTGGGAGCAGTGGGGCAGCTCTCACTGGTAGCAGAATTTTCCCCAAAAGCCTGCCCTCCAATTCCAAGGGCTTGGTGTCAATCCCTGAACTTGTGCTCCTTAAAATGAATGAAGTTATTCTGTGAGAGTCTGCTTAAAAATAGCAACCGTCACCTAGCAATAGCTGGAAGCATTGGGCTTGGCAGCTGCTAGAAGCCAAAAGCAGTTTTATAGCAGAGGGGCACCTCTATGAGCATTAATGTGAGTTTTCTTTGTAAAGCATCTCTCAAGATGCAAGATGAGTACAGTTTGATGGGAGAGTGCATCACGCACCTCAGACAGGTCAAATGTGTAAACTTTTATGTCCCCAAGTGTCAGCCCATCTAGCCTGGTGGGTTGTCACTGACTGGAGTCCCTTATGCACTGCTGCAAGGAGGTCACAGACATTTAGTGGATACAAAGCTGTGGGGTATAGTTTGCAGTGCCCAGGGCTTGCCCCTGGGGCTTTGCTGACCACTTTGTGGCAGCTAGCACTGTTGAAACAATGCCAGCATGAGCAGCTGTGCCATGGCTGTGGAGAGCTGATATATTGGATTGGTGTCACTGGTGGAGGTAGGGTAGCTATAGCTGGAAACTGTTTGTCAGCATCTCTGTGCCCATTCACACCTGCTGCCATGGTGCTGGTGGCTTCGGTTTGGCTGCTGCCCTGTACTGTCCCCTGTACTTTCCTTTATTCCTTCTGATGAAGACCAATTGCTGAGAAGTTGGTTTGCTCCACAGTGCAGCCATTTTACAACCATTCTGTGACCAATCTCTTGATTTATTAAGTCTAATTTGTTTCCAGTATTTTCTCTTTTACTTGGATCTATCTATTCTCCATAACTCTTCTAGATCACATTAAATTGTTATCTTGCTTGAAATTTCCCATGTATTACCTGATTCCTGTAGTTAGTTTTTCTGCTGGAGTAAGTATCACATCTTCCTTGTACCTGGATTCCAGTATTTCATCTTATTACATACTGAATTTCACTCATCGAGTTCTCTGTATTTCCTAGAAATTGTAGAATAATAATAATAATAACTTTACTAATTTCTCTCCCCAGGTTTTTGTTGAGTTTGTTTTGGTTTGTTTTTTTATTTGTTTGTCAGTTTTTTTATTTAATCTGGCAAACGTTTAGCCCTTTTCTGCAGCACTGCTTACATATAGTGCAACTTTTTTAAAAATCCAAAATCCTTTTTATTTTCCTCTGGTAGCTGAATACCAGATGGTTTATCTCATGAACAGTTGTTTATTATTTTTTTTTCCTCTGGAGATTGAAGATTATTCAAAATGCAAGAGAGGAAAAAAAGAGAATGAGTTTTTATTTTAATTGGAAAATAAATCCAATATTTAGAGTTCAATATTCCCAAAGTAGGTTAAAGTGGTATTTAACATAAATCAGACTCCACTTCTTAGCTATGATGTGTTGTTGTGCTATTAAGTAGCATTTTGAATGTAAGTGAATTGAAAATATTAATACTGTCTTATTTTTCACTGTTTCTTGAACTCCTTTTCCTCAATCTCCATGTTCTAAGAAGAGATATAAATCTACAGTAGATGTTAGGGTGGTCCAGAAATTGTTGTGGTTTGACCTGCAGTGTGACTTTAGGATCCCTGTTCTGATTTGTTTAAATTCAGAATTGACTGAATCACTTTCTTTTGTGCATACCTGGTTTATGTGTGGTTATAAATGAGTGTGGCAGTAGTGTGGCTTTGAGTGTAACAGTAGGGAAGAACCAGACTCCCAGCCACAGACAGGAAGGGGTTTTCAGGATTGCTCCGAGCTACCTGGACCTGCTGTGTCTTTTCTGAGACCTCAGAGCCACTACTAATAGATATCCTTTCAGTCGCTGGACAGGCCACAATGGAAAAGAAACTAGAGGAGAGAGTGAGACAATAAAAAACATTATAATTTTATTCTGTTCTGCCTGTAGATATCAGCTGCACTGATAAACCTCGGCTTGTTTACACTTCCTTCAAGCATTTTCTCTTTTTATAATGCTACAAGGGGAGAAGTGTTAGGGGTTCCCCATAGGATGCTAGAAAACAGTTATCCTACTTCTTCATGTCCAATCTCCATTTAAAGCTTCTTGTGAATGCCTTTTCTTCCTCAAGTTAAAAAATACTGCCTGTCATGAGACCCTGTTGATTTGTTTGCCATTATGATGTGCACTAATATTGCCATAATTCGGTAACATTTGTGTTCTTTTTTCAAATTTAAAGAAAAATGTCAGTGGCAGATAGATTTTAATCTAGTCTAGTGTTGGACTGCAAACCTTCCACCCTCAGAGGTGAGTTTTCTAGCCTGGTTCAGGGAGCCTTTCTGTATGTGGGTGTCCCTCTGTTTGCCCCACTAACCAGGGTAACATTATGTGGACTCTACTAATGAGGAGTCACGCTATGCAATCAGCAGCCTCTAAAGGGACCAAGGGACCAGAGAAGCCAGAAACCATCTCCCTTCATCTAAATTCCCCACACATCACTTAGAAGATACAAAGAGGTAATTCAACAAAGACCCCTGAAAATACAGAGCAAACCCTATCAAATGCAAGAGCCAAATTAATTTTTGGTCTTGAAAGCTGTCCCTGCACACTAATTTGCAAGATAGTTTCTAGTTGCTTCTGCTGTCAGGTGCTGCCCCTGTTTCAGTGCAGCTGACTTTCATAGCGCCATGGCACAGATCCACAGAGCTGCTTAGATGTCTGACCAGTGAGGACCGGGTCTCTGTATGTTCTGGTGCATGTGAGCACTTGTGTTTTCTCAGGACTCTCCACTGTTGGAGTTATGACTCTGCCTTACCTGACACTGAAATTGTCCATACTTTTGGGAAAACCTTACAAACCTCTAAAGGCTGTGGCATCAGAACGTGGAAAGCTCTCATAAGCCATTATTAAAGGGAGGGAAACAAAAAAAGTGGTGTGGTTTAAAAGCAGTCTATTGATATTCTTGGGGCTGCCAATAGCATTTCAGCCAGCTAACTGGCCTCAAAACCTGATCTGAGAGTGGCATATGTGTTACAAAGCTTTGAGAAGGGCTGTTGCATGGCAACTGATTAGCTTACATTTATATTAGTGTATTCCTTTAAGAATGTTCTATTTTTCAATGCTTGACAAGAAAAATGATTTTTTAAAGCTTGCCAACAGCCATTACCAGTCACCAGGAAATAAAAAACAGGAGAGTAATTCCTTGCCAGTAGCAATGAAATACATATGGGTATGGAAGAGTGATCAGTGCATGATCACTCAGCTTGGTGCTGCCGGTGGAGAGTTTTCTCTCCCTCAGGTTCAGCTGAAGAAGTGTTGGACGTGTAGAGGTGCATGGGGCACCTCTGATTTATGAGATCCTTCTTTTTTTTTCCAGTGTGCCTAAAAGAAAAGGCAGCAAAGGTCTTTCCAGGAGCTACCCTAGCTGCTCTCTGCTGTGGAGATGTATCTTCCCCAGTACATCTGCTGAGTGTTTGCAAGACAGGTACAAAAAATCAGAACTGTGGCTTCTGGCTGCATGAAGTCTGATAATGAATGCTACATTCCCTCACAGCCACTGCAGCAATCTGGACCTGTTGGCATGGATGCTACTGAGCCTCCAGCCTGGATGACAGGCTTGCATTGCCATCACTTTCACTGGTAGTCTATTAATTTCCAAGTGTTTAGAGGGCAGCCTGTGTTCCTCTTGGGGACTGCCAGCCATGTGAAAGGTACGTGCAGTTTCATCTGGCATTGTAGTGTGCATCCTGGGGACAGATTGTAGAAGGTCAAGAGGCTTAAAGCAACACAGAAAGGTTGCAAGAAGAGAGAGAAGCAGCGAACAAGGGTTAAGAGTTTTTGTGCTACTTGCTTAGAAAGCTGCAAAGCCGCAGCCTAGCTACTAACCCAAGTTCATTTACAGACATGACCTTGTGCCTTTGGGAACAGCAGTAGCCTGTGAGGATGAGCTGGGCAATCAGAGACACAGCAGTTCCTGAGAAGGTGTCAAAGTGAGCATCTTCCCACACAAGTATGGCCAGTGTAGTGTGAGTCAGTTATAAATTCTTGGGATGGCTGTATGTTTGTGATGGATTGCAGGCTTTAGGGCCTGAATCCTTCCTTGCTCTGAGTGAACTGAATTCTTTAAGTCTGTGGACAAAAGAGTACCAGCAAGTGTGTGCTTCTCACTAAGCCTGCGCAGAGTCGGATGGCACCAAACCCACACTAATGGGTCCCAGTGTATAGTTGGATCAAAGTTATAAACTCTTCCAATATTACTGTGATATGAGGTTAATGTAGTGAGCATTTGTGGTATTAGTTGAAAGAGAAATGTTGTAAATTGCCTTTGGGAGTATTTTTGTTACATTCCTGTGTGAATTTATCTTTCCATCATATCTTACTGGGGAGCTTCAGTAGGATTTGATCCAGTTACATAGTATGCTGTAGGGATTAAAATCAGCTGCTTTGCCTGTACATGTTCATGTGTTAGCTGATTTTTCAGAGGAAATGGTGATATAAGCTTAGACATGTGAGGCGAAGGTAAAGCCCTTGATCTACCTGTTGTTTTAGTTTGCTAAAGCATTTCAGCAACTTGCAGTTTTAACTAAAAAATATTTTTGCACAAAAATATTCCAAAGCATCCCTGAAATCACTATAAATAAAATGAGAGTGAATGAAACATGATAGCTAAAGGGGCCTATGAAATTTGAATGCAGGGCAAGTGTTTCAGGCAGACCTTTAAGATTCAGGCTAATGTGCATAAAGCCAAATGTCTCTATTTACAGAATGGGCTGATTTTCAGGGATTCAGAAAGCCTTGCTGACCCATCAGATACATCAGCTGGAGGGAATGCAAAGAGGGATTTGCTTGCCTGCATGGACAGGACCAGGGTCCTACTTTCCCTTCCTCACGGGAGCTGCAATAGGGCAGCATGAATCACAGAATCACAGAATGTCAGGTACTGGAAGGGACCTTGGAAGATCATCTAGTCCAACAGCCCTGCCAGAGGAGGATCACCTACACCAGATCACACAGGAACATGTCCAGGCAGGTTTTGAGTATCTCTAGAGAGGGAGACTCCACATTCCCCCGGGCAGCCTGTTCCAGTGTTCTGTCACCCTCACAGTGAAAAAATTCCTCCTCATGTTTAAATGAAACTTCCTATGCCTCATCTTCCACCCATTACCCTTGAGTATCCTTTTGAGGCAGGCCATCAGAGGGACCACTTGGATGGTAGCTAGCAACTTTTATACAACGTCCTGGGAGTTTCATTTCCAGAGACAGTTTTTTCAAACCTCACAGAAGTACTTGTTTTACAGACAGAGGTGTTATGAGCTGCAGGAGGCTGAGTGCTGGTCTTGCTCTTTTGCAGGAAGATGATTCCCGTGACTGAATTTCGCCAGTTCTCAGAGCAGCAGCCAGCATTCAGAGTGCTGAAGCCCTGGTGGGATGTGTTCACAGACTATCTCTCTGTCGCCATGCTGATGATCGGTGTGTTTGGGTGCACGTTACAGGTAAAGCAAATGGGATGGAAGCAAGGTGGGTGCTTTTGGGGGTGCTGAAAGAACGCCACAAATGAAGAAGTATACTACAAGGGTGGTGTCACATCTTGTTTTATCTCTTGGGTTCACCATGAATAAAGGAAAAGTTTGCTGCTCAGGATTAAAGCTGTTTAGGTAGCAACATCGAATAAGACAGACCAGACCTTTAGCAGCTGTAAAACAGCAGAGTTTTGTTAGACTCCATGGAGCAGTGCCAGCTAAGAGAAGAGTTGTTGGTTTGGCTTGCACCCGAATGCCTGTTTCCACCACAATTTGGCATAACAAAACACATGAGCAGCTTAAGTTCTCATTACCATTTTTCTGTTAAGTTTGAAATACATAATTTTGTAATTCCTATTTTTCTTTATTTAGCCGATGTTAATATTCTTTCCATCCTTGTGCTTCAAAGAGACTTGAAATGAATGTGCTTATTTTATTAACATCACTCACAACTAATTTTATGCCTCTTCCATTCCAGAGTATCTTTGAGGATGCTTATATGTAAACAATTGACTTTACTGTCAATCACTGTTAGTTGCATTTGGCTAAAGAGCCAAAAGCTGAAAAAGAAATGGAGAGTACTGTTTAGGATGAACTCCACAAAAATAGAAAGTTAGAGTACTAGTTCAAACACAAATTTTAAATTTCTTGGTGTAACTTAGAGATAAAGGGACACAACAACTGGGCTCTTACTTCAGGGGAATTTGCTCACTTATGTGGCCCAAGATTTTCGCATACTGTGTTCCAAATTTCATGTGAAATCAACTGGAGTTTTGCGGTTTTTAACGTACTCTCCATTTTTAGGTATTTTAATTTGAAAATTCATTGTGTTCATGTTTAAAGGTCTCTTTTTATAGGGCTGATTTTTGCATTAGTAGCTAAATGGTTGGCTTAAGCACACAGAACAGACCATCTATTATATTTAACTTCACCTGCTTGTTTTGAAAATAATATGTGAAAACGCTGTAAATAATAGGTTGGGGATTTTATTCCAACTTATTACCAGAGGCATGAATTCAGAGTGTAAGTAAGGGTGTATATTAGAATACCTTTTACAGGCAGGAGTTTTTGACATGTCAACAGTTACAGCACTGATAGTGTTCTAAACTTACGCAGGCTCATCTCAGCATCTCTTTGCACCAGGGTAGATCATCAAGGAGGATCTGATGTTGGTAGCTCTTGTTTCATACCTTGTACTTAGTGCTTTCCACAGACATGATGTCAAAGAACACATGTACACTACACAAGCATTCTTTGCTTGGGCGAATCCTAGTTAGTCATTCAGGGTAAAGAACAGAACTCCTTTGTTTATCACATGGAGAAGTATTTCAAAATTTGACATACAAGGATCCTTGCATTGAACTTAAATTGTTATCCCAACATAAAACAAAGGTGATCGGTCCCTAAAGGCACTCTGACTTCAGTCTGGTAACATGGATGTTCAGCTTTTTTTCTCTCTCTCTCTCTCTTTTTTTTTTTTTTTTTTTTTCTCCTAGGTGTGTGGTATGAGGACCCTATGTATATGTATAAGAAACTGAGTAAAAATTCTATCTGTGTGCACATGCAAACAAGTGCCATCAGTTCTCTACCTGTCTATGTTAAGAATGAAGATTAATAATGTCCCAGCACAGATATGCCCATGTCAGCTCTTTGTCAGCAATTTTCAGTGTGATAAGACACCACAGGTTGAGCATACAGCCAAATGAATGCAGTTATACTACTTTCAGGCCAAAGCTATCTGAACATCATGTAGCCAAGGTGAATACACCTGATGAGCAGTCTGTCTCTGGAAAGAGCAGCATGGTAGATCCCTGATCTTTCTGGAAGCATTACTCACACTTTTCCTTTTATTAGGTTATCTGAATGCCCTCTTACTCAAATTATGGAAAACCAACTGTAGATGAAAAGAGGTGACCTAGTTATGGTGTATGGAACAAGTGTCTTGTTGGGAACAACAGCACAACCAGTGGGGCCAAGTGCCAGGCTGTGGGGAGGAATGCCTGGCAACTGGAGGAACTCCAAGGACAGCTACCCATTGGTACTGCCAGCATTGTTCGTACGTTAGTTTAAAATATGTCTTTTTGTGTGTTTCAGGTCATGCAAGACAAGATAATATGCCTTCCAAAGCGTGTACTGCCTTGCCAGAACCAATCTAATAGTTCAAATGTGTTTAACACAGTCCCAGACACAACCCCCATTCCTCCACCCAAGCCATCCACCCCTCCAGCTACAGTTGAAATGAAAGGACTGAAAACTGATTTGGATCTTCAGCAATACAGCTTTATAAATCAGGTGTGCTACGAACGTGCTCTGCACTGGTATGCCAAGTACTTCCCTTACCTCGTCCTTATACACACGTTGGTCTTCATGCTCTGTAGTAACTTCTGGTTCAAGTTCCCTGGATCAAGCTCCAAAATTGAACACTTCATTTCAATACTCGGGAAATGTTTTGATTCTCCCTGGACAACAAGAGCCTTATCTGAAGTGTCAGGGGAAGACTCTGAAGAGAAGGATAACAGGAAGAACAATGTAAACAAGTCTAATACTGTTCAACCGAGCACTGAAGGCACTTTGGTCAAGACACAATCTTTAAAATCAATCCCTGAGAAGTTAGTTGTGGATAAGGGAACACCTGGGGCATTAGATAAAAAAGAAGGTGAACAGGCCAAAGCACTGTTTGAAAAGGTGAAGAAATTTAGACTGCACGTTGAGGAAGGCGACATACTCTATGTCATGTACGTTCGCCAGACTGTACTTAAGGTCATTAAATTCCTTATTATAATTGCCTACAACACAGCACTTGTGTCTGAAGTTAATTTTACAGTGGTCTGTAATGTCGATATCGAAGACATGACGGGATATAAGAATTTTTGCTGTAATCACACAATGGCACATCTGTTCTCTAAACTTTCTTACTGCTACCTGTGCTTTGTAAGCATCTATGGCCTCACATGCCTGTATACGCTATATTGGTTGTTCTACCGCTCACTGAAAGAATATTCTTTCGAATATGTTCGGCAAGAGACGGGAATTGATGATATCCCAGATGTCAGGAACGACTTTGCTTTTATGCTTCACATGATCGATCAGTATGATCCTCTCTATTCCAAGCGCTTTGCAGTCTTCCTCTCTGAAGTCAGTGAAAATAAACTGAAACAGCTGAACCTAAACAACGAGTGGACTGCAGATAAACTGCGACAGAGGCTGCAGACGAACTCCCATAGCCATTTGGAGCTGCAGCTTTTCATGCTTTCTGGACTACCAGACACAGTTTTTGAAATTACTGAGCTGCAGTCATTAAAACTTGAGATAATTAATAACGTAATGATACCGGCAACCATTGCACAGTTGGACAATCTCCAGGAGCTCTCCCTGCACCAGTGCTCTGTGAAGATCCACAGCGCCGCCTTGGCATTCCTGAAGGAGAATCTCAAGATTTTGAGCGTCAAGTTTGATGACATCAGAGAACTTCCACACTGGATGTATGGCCTCAGAAATTTGGAAGAGCTCTATTTAATTGGCTCCCTAAGTCATGATATTTCCAAAAACATTACACTGGAGTCTTTTCGGGAACTTAAAAGCCTTAAAGTTCTTTACATAAAAAGTAATTTGTCCAAAATCCCACAATCTGCAGTTGATGTTTCGAGTCACCTGCAAAAATTGTGCATCCATAACGATGGCACTAAGTTAGTGATGCTCAACAACCTGAAGAAGATGGTCAACCTGACACAGCTGGAATTGGTTCATTGTGATTTAGAGCGCATACCTCATGCAGTCTTCAGCCTTCTCAGCCTTCAGGAATTGGATCTAAAGGAAAACAACCTCAAATCCATTGAAGAAATAGTAAGTTTCCAACATCTGCGAAAACTGACAATCCTAAAGCTGTGGTACAACAGTATAACATACATTCCAGAGCATATAAAGAAGCTCACCAGTCTCGAGCGACTTTCCTTCAGCCATAACAAAATAGAGGTTCTTCCATCCCACCTATTCCTATGCAACAAAATCAGATATTTGGATTTGTCTTACAATGACATTCGCTTTATCCCACCTGAAATAGGAGTCCTGCAGAGTTTACAGTACTTTTCCATTACTTGCAACAAAGTGGAGAGCGTGCCAGATGAACTCTACTTTTGCAAAAAGCTTAAGACTCTGAAAATTGGAAAAAATAACCTGTCAGTTCTTTCACCTAAGATTGGTAATTTGGTGGTCCTCTCGCACTTGGATATTAAAGGCAATCACTTTGAAAGCCTCCCCCCTGAGCTTGGTGAATGTAGAGCTCTGAAGCGGACTGGTTTCACTGTAGAGGACACCTTATTTGAAACGTTGCCTTCTGATGTCAGGGAACAAATGAAAGCTGAGTAACCTCTCACTCAGTGTTACAGAAATAACGCTTCTACCAAATAGCCTGTAGAAAGTGCATACTCCGAGTATGCATTTAGTTTGTCATTATTTTTTTTTTTTCTTTTCCAGACAAATCCTTTCTGTATAAACAAATTTGGAGTAAGGAGTACATATATTTTTAAATAAAAAGTTCTCATATTTTTTCACTGTTTTAAGATATTTTTTAAATTTGTTTTGCCCTGACAACAAGGGTCTCTGTAACTTAATTTTTACAGGTAAAAGTAAATGGTTTTATCTACTGATCTTTTTTTTTTTTTTTTTTTTTTTTCCTTTTCCTAATCCAAACAGGGGACCCATGCTTAAGATGTATACTTTGGGTTGCATAATTTGTTCTAGGTGATTATATTGTTTTCCTGGTTATTGGTAATCCCTTAGGACGTGGTCTTCAGTGGGTAGTGCTGGCACTGAATGCATTATTTCCTCTTTTCTTTGGTGGCAGTAGAAGGTGTTCAACATCTAACAAAATCAAATCTGGGTGGACCATCCTTGTTTTTATTTATTACATGGTTTTCTCAGATGGCCTAAGCAAGTAGGAAAGATTTTTAATGTATTTTAATGGGTCTGAGGGAGGATGCAGAACTCCGTCAGGGTCTTTTGGCAAGTTCAGTTGAGCTGTCCATTCACATACCATGCTGAGCAGAAGGCACTGACTGCCATTTCCTCTCTGGTGCAGGAAGAGTAAGGTCACAGTTCACAGAGGAGTCAAGACTGAAGTGACTTATGTTGAAGATTTTCTAAAGGGACGTAGCTGCTAATGTGAATGGAAAGAGTGCAATGAACTCAGTGTGCTGGAAGCGTCAATCCAGCAAGATGAAACACTACCTTGAAAAATCCCTGTGCTCCACTGAGCACCCCCATCCTGCGAGGGACCAAGTGCCCTCTGCCCCACTCAGTTCACTTTCCTACCAGGATGCTTGGCACATTGCAGGAATGGAATCCAGAACAAGTGCAATCATGCTTAGTTTCTAAAGCTTCTGACAAGGAAACAGCATCCAATGTGCTCCTTAATTGAACTTGGGTATCATATAACCAAGCTCAGCACAGGAACACTTGCAGATTTGCAAAAAATGAGATTAAATGAATATGTTAACTTTTCAAAAGTCTCAACCTACCAGAGGACAGTGATGAAGGCTCTGGTTTTGTCTTCCGACTAGTAATTAAATCAGAAATCATACAATTGGAAGCCTGTTTTTTAAAATAATGTAATAATCTGTAATGTTTATGCATCAGGTTGGGAACTTCATCCTCTGTTCAGTTTATTTAATCCAGTCATTTGTTTTCTTTTAGACAAGTTTGGCAAGTATATGATAACTCACATGCTGCTCACAAGATAATGTAAGCTAAACAAATACTACCATATGATAGTAAAATATTCTGCTGGGAGGAGAATTCTTTGTCCTATCCAACAACACTCGTGTGCAGGTGCAGGACAAATGCTTTGCAAGAATGTCTAGGAATAAGTACTTCTTTTTCTAGGGGGCAACGCTGTTCATAAGATGCAGAGATTGAGAGTTGATGATTGTTTTAAATGATGTAAAATAATTGATGATTGTCAGGCTGGTTGCTCTTAAATGTTTTCTAACTGCTATTGTGTGTCTTGAGCTACAGTTAGTCAGTTCTTGAGCTTAGTACAAAAGCACACTGTTGTTTTAAGAGTGATTTATAAAGGTGGGGAGCCCAAAATGGGAATTTCCTCGTTAATCCAGGGTGTGCTATGCAATCTAGTATGTGGGCTTGCCACACTACCGAGTCTGACTTCCTTTTTGTGCTTGGCTGTGTTCCAGAGAAGATCCATGTGATTAATCAAAAATGGGTCAGGCATGAAGGAATCAAAGCAAGCCTTTTAAAAAGAGACTTTATTTAGTTCTATTGAAGAGTTGTAACTGATGTAGCTATTGTGAGAGCTACTCTTACTCGTGTGTAGAATGCACTTAGTGGAACAGCTTGGCAGTACATATATTCTAAATGCATTTCACTTTGATGTAATGTGAGGGAGGGAAATGCTTCATTGCTCGTATTAACCTAATTATGTAAACCAAAGTGCTGTTGTCCCTGATGAATGTAAACTGTTTAAAATGTCCAAGTAATTGGTGGAACTCTATAGTTCTCTTACTTAGATTTGAAATATGGGATTACATTTAAAGGTTTTTAAAAAGATCTTTATATTCCTACATGTAGCATTTTAAATCCCTAATTTATTTTGCGTCTAATGTTGTTCCGTGTGTAGTTTGTGGTCTGTTTTCCAAATGGAAGTTATGTACACCTCATAACTGAAGGTTGGAGACTTATTCTATGCCATTTTTGTAAATACATCGCATAGGGGATCCCATGCAGGGGATGGGGGCAGTTTGTTACTGATTATACCAGTGCAGCCCCTCATGTGGACACAGTTACATGAGTATAAAGTGCCTTGTACTGGCATATCTTTATTCACTTTGATAGGAATAAACTATACTGGTGTAAGCACTTTCACACTAATAACTGTATCTTTTCCAAGGGTTTGGATCTGCTGTGACAGCTTAGTCAGTCTACCAGCTCACTGCCACCAAAAAGGGGCAGTTCTCCTTCTCCCATGCTCCCTATTCCTGTCAACATGTTCCAACCGCTTCTCTTGTACCTTTACTGGTCTGGTGGTGGTTTGATTCCTCCACAGGACAAATCAACTTGTTAAGCCAGCTAAAAAGCCAGTTTTTTAAAAAAAGAAAAAAAAAAAAAAAAAGATTATTTTTTGCTGGATCAGCTCTCTGAAGGATTGGATAGATACTAGGGTGGGCGTAGCAAGAGGACAGGATTCTTCAACCACAGCCCCAGGCAAAGAGATGGTGGGACAAGTCACTTTGGAGGTGCTGAGCTGCTGCGTCAGTTCATTATCTTGCCGAGCCACATGCTTGGAAAGCTGTGCTGTTTTATCTATAGCAGAGTTAGGCAGCATGCCTTTTGTGGGTAGGCAACCCTCAGGCTCACAGTGAATGATAAACTATCACATTACTGTTCATTGATTACACTTAATGAAACAAACTCAGGTAACTGCACTGTTGACTTTTCTAAACTTCTTCCTGTGTAGTCTGTGGGGTATATTTTCCAGAACCGCGTTACAGGATTTTAGAAATTCGTCAACTAAGAGAAGGTTGTTTCCTAATTCTGTGTGACATCCAGGAAACTCTGTAGAAGTGCCATATTTACTCAGTGATTCATGTACTGCTCATATGTATATCCACATGCGATGCATACCAGGCTTTTCTGTGACCTCTGTTGTTTGACTTGGACTGAGTGGACGTTTTGTGGATAATACTTTTGGCATGGTTTGTATATATACAGAGAGTTTATATGACTACTTGCATTAATCAGGTGCCTAACAAATACAGCAATTTCAGAATACTGGCAAGGCATTTTTACATTATTGCTTAAATGTGATGCAAATCTTCCTCAGTAATGGAAGCAGAGATGACAAAGTGAGCAAAAAATAAGACAACAACCTTAATAGAACATTAAGCCCAAACAGCAAATCTACTTTCTGATCAAAAGCTGGAGAGGTGCATCTCCCAGTTCATCAAAATTAGGATGGATGTTTGTGCTGACCTCTTGCATCTGCCCAACAAACTTTCTGCAAATTCTGATTGGAAAGCGCCTCTTCCAGGTCTCAGATCACATTTTTGCCTCTTCCAATAATTTATGTGCTTAAGTGGTGACAAGTCCTGTAAGAATGCCAAGGAAAAACTGAAATTTGACCAAATGGACAAACTTCTTAACTGTGTAGCAAGAATCTTAATACAATAATAGACTTACATAGTGTTACATTGCTATATAGGACACCCAGGAAAAAAAAAAAAAAAGAAAATAAATAAAATGCTCTTTTGTAATAATGAACATTGTTAAAGTGCAATGTGATTATTTGTCTGGGAAATGTTTTGTTTCTGGGTTACTCAAGATCAAACATAACCATCTTTTGGGTCTGATCTCATGGGAGGGAAGTCAGGGAAATGTGCTTGAAAAAACATCATTAGACTTGACAGAATTTATAGCCACATGGTCTCACTTCCATCCCCCCACTCTGGCAGCCAGCTCGATGGCCAGCAAAGAAGCCATGAAACCATCCCTGCAGGAGAGCTCCCTGGCTCTGGTCCCTGTGCTCTCCCAGGGGAATATGGGGGTTCTGCTAGCCCAAATACCAGCACCAGCTGAGGTGCAGATGGGGGTGTGAGGGCTCCTGCTTCGATGCCTGTGCCAGCAGGGGAAATGATGCTGTTAGCCCTTGTGTCTGACATAGTCCATATAAATCTTCTGACCAAAGGTGACAGGCTAACGCTGCCCATGTTTGGCACGGGGCATTTTCCTTGTCTCTTTGTATCTTTAGGTTGGAACAAAAATATGCTTGGGTTTTGGCTCTTTATACTGAGACCTCTGTCCTGCTGAGATGGAGCACAAAATGCTCCTCTCGGGTCCCAGGAAAAGGTGGGAGCAGTAAGCACAGCAGTCTGAGGCAAGCTTTGTCCCTTGATGATAAGCCCTGACAGGGAGCTGGCCTGGGAACATGCTGCCCCTGGCACACAGCGGGTCTTGCTGAGGAGTTGAGGAAGCTTTGCTAATGGTGCCTGCTCTTAACCTCTGGGCTGTGAAGTTGCAGAGGGCTGGGAAACCTGGTCTGTTCCTCACAGCCCTGCTCCTTCCCACAGGCCCTGCAGGAGATACCATCTCAGACCCACACCCATCAGGATGGGAACATCAGCACAGGTGAAACCACCTTGGAGATACCTGGGGTGATAACATGTTGCTGGAGCAGATGTTGTCCTGTTTATTGTGTGCTGGTGGGAGAAGTTGATCGAGTTAGCTAAGTCCCAACAAATCTCTTCCTTCAGTTTCCTCAATGTATGTGCTAGGGAGCAGGAGTCAACTGAAGCAGATACCGTGCCCCAAGAAACCCTTCCTCACAGCCCAGGGGGCTTGCAGGGCACAACCCCACCAGTCACTGTGTCATCTGCTTGCCAGAAAGCAGCAACACTTGGGCCAGTTTGCCCTTCACTGTATGTGGAATAACTGCTGGGAATTCCCATTCTGGTGATGTTTTGCTTGTCTGCATATATTGCATTTTATAGTGTGGGCTCTGGTAACAAAATTGCATCCTTGTCCTTTTTTCTCCTTTGGGGCACATATGAAGGCCTTAAGATTCAGATGAAGAAGCAGTTTCTATTTTTCATCATCTATGATTGCTTCAGAAACACCCCTTATGCCAAGGGTGCGGGTATTTCACGCTGCTGCCCCCATCCCTGTGAGCATCAGGTGCATGGGAGCTCTGGCCACAGGCAAAGGCCAGGGCTGCTGCAAGAGCCCAGAAGCAGGATCAAGTCTACCAGGATGGTGAGGATGAGCCCCTCAGCCAGGGGCAGTGCCAGGGCAGGGCTGGGCAGGCAGCATCCTGCCAGAGGGGTGGCTCGGCACAGCAGGTCTCTACAGATCCACCTCCACCCATGGATGCTCATGTGCCCCAGGCTCAGCTCCTGATTTCCTGTCATGCATCCCACTCTTTATCATGCTCTTGTCTGTAGCAATGGGTGCAGAGGACCTGATGAAGGAATCTAGGTTGGACCTGTCCCATCCTCACTGGAATCAGAGAGGACTGGTGTGCCACAGTGGAATGTGAGGTTTAGCAGATGTGCATGGATGCAAATGGCCCCTGAGCTTTTACTGAAGGAATTCCAGAGCAGCATAAGCACCTCCCTCTGGTTCTGGGCACACTTTTGAAAGAGCTTATGCTGGCAGAAAATGTATATTTCTATCACTGTCTTGTTATGAAATTGGCTGTGCTGTGACTGGGCCATGGCAAGTAAACTGTGAGTCTGATCATGGTGGTTGGCAGGGCCACAATGGGTCCTCACACATGGGTTACCTGCAGGTGGACAGGCCTGCAGTGCAGATGGCTTTCAGAGCAGGGCTTCCTACACCTGTCCTGTGTCAGGGAGGGCCAGACTGTGCCCAGAGGCTACACTCCTGATGGGAAAAAAAATAGCCTCGAAGAATGCAATCACCATGGCCAGTGGGGTTTGGTCTGGCCAGGGCTGTATTCCCAGGTACTACCATGGGCAACACTGTCAAGCTGTGTGATCCCAGGCCATGGAGTAAAACACCTGCATTGCAGGCAAGCTGAACTGTTCTGTGGGGTCTGGATAACACATCCAGCAGCAGCCTTGATGGCGCAAGGTGGCAGTGGCATCAACATCAGGAATGGTAATAGCAATGGCAGTGGGTCAGATGGGACGAGTGACAGTTCTGCAATGTATAGCGTATACTAAAGGTGGAGCCTTAGCTACTTCAGACAATTGAAAGGTTCCCTGGGAACAAGACAGAAGTGGCAAGGGAATTCAGGACTCCCAAAGGCTCTGAGAGCCCCATAGCACACAGATTTCAGTCACTTGCTAGTACATGTGTTGCTACCAGTCTGGTATGGTACCGAAGAACATGTGCTAACTTGATGTGATGTGCTTTTACATTGCTGAAGTAAGAGGGCTACTAAGCTGTCTGTTGGAGGCATTTTGTCAGTGAACTTTATGGGCTGTGGTAAATAAGTGTTGATGTTTTTCTGAATTGGAATTGAATTTAAATGTAATCCTTGTTTCTTGCCAGTCAGGGTCATGTGGCACATGTTGGACTGGCTTGTGGAGACTGCCTGCAGTTCTATTTAGTGAAATACTTTGGCAAAGCTGTGGCATCCTATTTCCTTACTGTGAGCTGAGACAAGAAAGAAGTTCAAGAATCACAGAACTTCAGTGAAGTAACAAGGTTGCCCTTAGGAACAAGTTGTTGGCTACAGCTAGAAACTAAATGAGATTTTTGCAAGTCCAGAACAAATTGCAAACAAAACCACAGAGCAAAGTAATCCCCTTGGCAAAGAGTAACTCCAGGAAGCTGAGTAAATGCAGGAAGGATCAGTGCTGGTGAGGTCTGCAACTTTGTTTACCCTGTTTTTCTGTCTCTCAAGGTACACAATGCTGTGCAGTTTAGAGGTAGAGGGTGAAAGGCTCACTATAGTGGGACATAGGACAGCTGGAAGGAGCAGAACTGTATCCCTTAAGGTGAGCTACTTGTGAGGCTGTTTCTTCACCCACTTGACTGCAGCATCTGTGCACTGGATAAGAAATCTGTTGCTACATCCTCACTGTAAGGTCTCAGTGTACCACCTCAGAACTCATATGTGGATGCTGAAAGGGGTAAGACATGCACCCTCAGCAAGTTTGCAGATGACACCAAGCTGTGTGGCACAGTCGACTTGCTAGAGGGCAGGGATGCCATCCAGAGGGACCTGGACAGGCTGGAGAGTTGGGCCCAGGCCAACCTGATGAAATTCAATAAGGCCAAGTGTAAGGTCCTGCACCTGGGTAGGCACAATGCCAAGCACAAATACAGGCTGGGTGGTGAATGGCTGGAGAGCAGCCCTGAGGAAAAGGACCTTGGAGTCTGGGTTGATGAAAAGCTCAACATGAGTCTGCAGTGTGCACATGCAGCCCAGACAGCCAACCGAGTCCTAGGCTGCATCAAGAGAAGCGTGGCCAGCAGAGCAAGGGAGGTGATTCTGCCCCTTTACTCTGCTCTCGTCAGACCCCACCTGGAGTACTGTGTGCAGTTCTGGAACCCTCAGCACAGGAAGGACATGGAAGTGTTGGAGCGGGTCCAGAGGAGGGCCNGTGACTAGAATGTTCCTGAAAAACGCAGACTAACTTTTGGGAGATTCTACTTCTGTTCCTTCAGTGAGCTGATGAGAGTCTACAAAGCCAAGGGTACTTCAAACTGGGCACCTTATCAGAGCATGGACTGCTTGAATAGAAAAGTAACTTTCTGAGCTGGTGGAAATGGCCTTGCAAAGCTTCCACTTGCCCAGTGGAAGAGCAATCAAGTGGTCCTACCAATTCAGGGCTGGATTGGCTAAGCAGGCAATGGGGTCTCTGTGGCCCTTCCTGGGAGCTTGGCTTGGATGCCCTGATAAGATGCTGAAGGAAGTGCCAAGCACACACTCTTCCTTTACCAGCAATTATTTCTGCAGAAGTTGTGACAGCAGAGAGGAAGTGCTTCCAAACTGCTGATTGTGCCTGATATTAGAAACCAGCTGTATGAGGGGCTCACCCTGGCCAGTGCTGGCATTCAGGCACCTCAGATGTTAATGGTCTAACTGCCACCGCAGTTGTGCCATTCACAACTTCTTCAGAGCTCTTCCTTTCTTTGGACCGTAATCCACACTCTCCTGTGAGTTGTATATCTTCCAGAACGAAAGATCTTCCATGGCAAATCCAAAAGGAAAACTCAGTGATCATCAAGTCTTTGAAGAAAGCAAATATAAGCTTGTAGGTCTAGAAAACTGTGAGGTGATGAGGTGATAATGCTGTGTCCTGTGCAGTGTGGATGATACCCATGGCTGGGAAAGGCACTGCTGACCCCAGTACCGCAAGGGCACCTGAGTGCTCCAGGGTTCTTTAGCTTTTTCATGAACAGGGCAGCAGCAAGATGAACTCTTTGTAGGAGAGTAAATGTTTCTGCAGCCATTGCAGAGAAGGCTGCAGCCTGGGGAGCAAGGGACTGGTGAAAAGATGTTTCACTGGAAATTGGATGTCTCCTGGGCTTGTGTTGATGCTGGTGGGGCTGGAGTTCTCTGGGGCGGGGGAGGGGAGTGGGAAGTGGAGGAAGCAGATGTGTTGCCATAGCAATGCAGGGAGCTGCCACTGGCACAAACCTCCTTTTCTGTGGCTTTTCAGCCCACATTGACAGTCAGCATTAGAGAATGCCTCAAGTGCCCTGAAAGGTCCATGGCCACCCATGTGAGGTGGTCAGGTGGGCACCAGTCACTCCTAACAAGGTGGTGGGATGAGGTGACTGCAGCACCCATACCAATGGCCAGAATGTGACATGGGACTCCCACTACACCCTCAATACAAGGTTTGCCACTAGGACACTTGAAAGTTTTTTTTTTTAAAAAAAAAAAAAAGTCCATGTTTACTTAAATTTTTTTTCCCATCTTTGCAGCATTGATTTCCATTAGGTAGGCCTTAAGAGTCCTCATTCAGAAGAGCACAAAGGGATAAGTTACACCTAAATATAAAAATTATGGCTTTCCAAAATTTGCATGTTTCAAACCTGGTTGTTTCTGTATTCCAGGTCTTACTTCTTTTCTTTTTTTTTTTTTTTTTTTTTTTTTTTTT